>JBCEWC010008934.1:0-19324 GCA_038996855.1 Solanum aculeatissimum | reverse complement strand
AGAAGAATAAGAAGAATCTGAAGAAGAATCAAATTTCCCCAAGTTTCCAAGCTTGTCTTCAATGGAGGTTGAGAGAATAATTTGAAGGGATTCAAGAGATTGAATGAATTAGGGTAATTAGGGTTCAATTTAGGGGTTTTAGGAGAGTTTAGAAAGTCTAAAACGACCCTAGGATTAATTAAAATTACAATTACACCATTAGTGAAATGGAAAAAATAATTGGGAACCGGAGACGCAGAACAGCTACACGGACCGTACAACGGTCCACGGTCCGTGAACTCGACCATGTGACTACACTTGGTCACGGCCTTGGCTAGAAATTCTTGGGAACATTCTGGACCACTCCACGGCTGGCTCACGGGTCGTGAAGCATCACACTGACCGTGAACTAGTACGTGGAGCCTCACTTGGCTCGGAGTTCTGGCCCAGGGTCCAAGTAACTCTCTGGACCACTTCACGGGTGCCCTCACGAACCGTGAGGCATCACACGGACTGTGAAGTGGTCCATGAAGCCTCACTTGGTTTGGGGCCTCGGTCCATCACCTAGACCACATTCTGGATCAACCCACGGATGGGCTTACGGGCCGTGAACCCCCACACGATCCGTGGTCTTTCCGTGTGGCCCTGCCTTAGCCAACTTTGGCCCTCCCTTTCCAAAATACTTTCGTGCACCGACAGTCTTATCCCAAAAGTCATAGCTTCCACATCCAAACTTCAGTTCGAGTGAAACTAATTGTGTTGTGAAGATAACTTAAAAAGCTTTACTTTGATAGGTTGTGGCTCACACAGTTCATCCCGTACCAAGAAAAATGGCCAATCAGGCCTTACAACCTTGTGCAAAATCTCAACCAATGCGATTCCTTTGAACATGGCCACATAAGTATCAACCATGACCATCTCTAACCAACCATAACAAGTTCGAAATAGACCTTGATCAACCACTATGAAGTTCAAAAAAAAAATTGGGTCGTTACAATTTGGTACTTTTTTAATTGGAAATATGGTTTCCCGATAAAGTTTTCAAATACGTTTTGGGCTTATTCTAGGTCTTTTGGGTCTGTCTTGGGCCAAATTTTTGGTTGTACACTCAGACTGGCGTGGAGAAACGTTTTGGGATTTTATTTGGAATTGTTGATATAATCCCTAGTTTTCCTGTTTTAGGCACTTTTGGCCTAATTTTGGCTGCTTCTCAAAGTAATACAACTAATGTGACAGTGTTAACCCCGTAAAATGTGTTTTTCACAGTGAAGCGGTATTTGGAAGTTGTAGAAGTGGAAAATCTTGGCTAGATTGATGTGGATTGCGTGACGTCGGATGCCAAGTAGACTTGACTTTCTCTACACCTTAGATTGAGCTAAAATGGTTGCATGTTTGGGTTGAAATGTGTGGAAGTATATTGTGAATGGGTTGAGCTGTGGACTTTATATTGCATATAACTGGTCTTGAATCCATATATGTTATAAATGGTGATATGGGACTTCAGTACTTGTATTGGAGGTTGTGTTAACTGTAGCTATCATATCGTCCTAGTGTTGCATTGTTTGGCTACAAGAGGGCCCGAAAAGGGGTTGATTGGGTTGTGAACCTGTGATAGGTATGTACTTGAAGTGTTGTTGAAGTTAAAGTTAGATTTAAGAAGTAATTAGAAGTAAGAAGTTAGAAATGCTAAAATTTTTAATTCAAAAAATTATACTTAGAAAATTATTACATTGTATGATTGTTGAAGTTTAAGAACTAATTAAAACTTAAAACTTGAATTTTAGGAATTTTTGAAGTTGAACTTAAAATTGGAATTGGAATTTTTTGTACTTTAACTAGAAAAATTCAACTTGATTGGAAGATCTAATTACAACTTAGAACTTAATCATAACTTGTATTGAACTTAGAACTTTGAACTTGAATTTAGAACTTGAACTTTAGACCGGACTTTTTAAGTCGAACTTAGAATTATTTTTGATGTAATATTTAATTATTTGAGTTTAGGTTGTGAACTTGAGAAATTGTGAATTAATTATATTGTTGATGAAGTTATTAACTTGGGTTTCATGAATTGTAGTCTTTAAGAACTAATTAAGCTTAAACTTTAGAAATGTTGAATTATCATAGGATATATGAACTTTAAGCTGTGAACTTTGAACTTAAATTTTAAACTTGAACTATTGGATTTTTTAACTAGAACTTAGATTTTAGAACTTGAAAAATTTTAGGATTTTTTAAATTAAGAACTAAGAAATTATTTTGGTTTGTATAAATTCTCAACTTTAGATACTTGAACTTTAATTGTATTTGAAATTTGAAAGTTTGTACTTTAACTTAGAAAAATCCAACTTGAACTTTAGAAATCTTGAATTATTGTAGGATATATAAACTTTAAGCTTTGAATGTTGAACTTGAACTTTAGGGTTTTTAAATTGAACTTTAGGGTTTTTAAATTGAACTTTAGAATTATTTAAGTTCAACTTAGATTTTAGAACTTGAATTTTAGGATTTTTGATGTACTTAGAAATTATTTTGGTTTGTATAAATTCTCAACTTTAGATAATTGAAATTTAAAAGTTTATGCTTTAACTTAGAAAAAAAACAACTCGAACATTAGAAATGTTGAGCTTTAGAAATTTGGAAGTTTGAGAGTAGTTTTTTTAAAGATAATGTTCAACAACTATAAAATGTACTAAATTTGGTATACAAAATTTTAAGTGCAGTGGTACAATCTAACTAAAGATTCAAATACTCGATGCCGCCAAGCCCACTACCACCAACCCTTTCATCTCTAGCCCTAATTGAAAAAAATCAAGGTATTTTTTCCGCCAAATTTTTAATTATTGTATATATTAGATTTTTTTATTCAATATACAACACTTGCATTTTGCTTGTTTGATTTCATAGGATATGTTTGAATATTTATAGTGTGCTTTAGTGATAATGTGTTTGTTTAGCATTCCTATTGATAACAAAATTAATTTTCTTGCAAAATTGGTTTGTGTCCATCTAGAGTTGACACTTAGCTTTTATTTGACGATAATGTGTTTGTTAAGCATAAATACCAATACTAATTGATCCTATTGATGAAAAAATTGATTTTCTTGCAAGATCAATTTGTGTCCATTTAGTGTTGACACTTTAATTTGATGATAATAAGTTTGTCAAACATAAATACCAACACTAGTTGATCCTATTGATGATAAAATTGATTTTCTTGCAAGATCGATTTGGGTTCATCTAGTGTTGCCACTGTCAAGATCAGAAATCTGGGTGTGATGACACTTACCAAACCCACCAAGGCGACTCAGCCTAAACCTTAATACCCCAATACAACAACAAATGAGGAAGATAAAATAGTTTAAAATAATAGATAAATATAAGGAATGCAAACTACAAATATCTCAGAACTGGTCTCACATGTAAAGACATCTAAATAACAACACTTAAACGAAAATACAAGTCTCAATGCCTAGTCCTCAAATAGAGCATAACATAATAAAGAATCCTCAAGGGTTTGTCGATCATACAAGCAGCTATCTCACAAGGGATCCAGAGGCTTGATCTTATTATTGGGAAGTCTAACAAGAGGGACCGGTCTCCCAACCTACAAAAATGTAGCTAGGGGTGAGCACCAAATCACACGGTACTCAACAAATAGAAACTAAACCTGAAGTAAAGCAATGAAGAACATAACTACTCCTATCCACCCAACCACATATCACCGAACTATACACCTGCACTAAAAAATGTCCCAGCACAATGCAATATATATAGACACACATTATAGAATAGTATCCCAGAATATTCAATTGATTCCCAAAGTCAGGTAGTACAATAGTCTTTCGGTAACATAAGTAGTTTCAGTTTCATAATAAAGCATTCACATAATCCAATCTTCACAATGTACATGGCACAAGTTATCAACATATATCACAATATTTTAATAAACCAATCTTGATAACGTACAAGGCTCAAAGCATTTCACACATAGTACATATAACAACGTCAAAGAAAGAATGATATAAAATGGAGTGAGTGTTATCAAATGTAAAAAATGCTATGCAATGTCAAGCAATTGTGATACATGTTTGTCTTATGATAAATCTCAATCAATAACCTTATACCGGAACTCATGAGGGCCTCACATGGACCAGAAATCCGTCGGAACTATTTTGCTTCGATATTTACTTTCATATCTAGCCGAAACCATTTTTCTTTGACTTTTTTTTTTCTTTCTTTTTCTAGCCAGAACCATTTCCCTTCAGCTTTTCATCATCAATGGAACATAAAGCAATACATGTCATCATAACACAATAATCACTTTCATAAGTATAAGAATATGCAAGATGACCAAATGGATTATTTAATTCAATAATCAATTTAAGATAATCCACAAGTTCTCAAGTATTCACTATACAACTTCAATATCATCACAATCTCAATACCCATATCAAATAACTCACATTTATTTCACAAGCCAAGAATTCACAACATTTACTAATACTCAAATCGCAATTCATGACCAAAGCCTAAAATAGTATAATTATATTCCATTTCATGTCACAAATCACCCAAACTCACTCACATAGAGTAATATAATGTACAGTCATACTTAACAAAACGTTAAAAGTCCACTTGTCTTAATAGAAGTCTCAATTAAGTCAAATCTACGCCTTTTATCCTTATATGGTAATTTAAATCACCACAATCTAGTCAAATACAACATCACAATCATATTATGAAACTAATGACACTAAAATCAAGCATTCGAGTGAAAAGGGAAAAATGATCCAAAAATCTTATACCAAAAAGGTTTTCAAAATCTAAAAAAATTTACATGAAAATGTTTCCCAAGTAATAAGAAATCTAATGTCGAAAATCATTTCAAAAAATGAGTTAAAATAAACTCACGGTCACCTTTATATCAAAAATCAGTGTCCGAGAAAATCCCAATATTTGCAATTAAAATCTCAAATTTCCATGTTAAAATCACAATTAATCAATGGGAATTAAAGACATAGACTAGGAATGTGTTAACCAATGGTCTTGACTTGAAAATTCTTGAAGAATCTCTCAAAAATCAATTTTCAAATTTTAAAAATGGTGAAAAAATATGAAATTCGTCATTTTAAAACATAAGAATTGTTTCAGGACAATAACACTCCGCGAATGTGGAGGTTTTACTTCCATCAGCGAATGTGGAGGATGGCTCCGTGAATGCAGAGGCTACACCTCCACGAACATGGGCCCCAACCCTACAAATGCAGAGTACAAGCTAGGTTGCACCAGATTTCAGCAAAAATCAGCTATTTTCAAAACTCAAAACAAACCACGGGGTTTGTTCAAAACTTGATACACACAAGCCAGACATGTAACTCTATCAGAAATAATATTCTAGACTCAATAGAATCATCTGAATTCAAGTTTGAGGTCTCCGAAGAAACTAGTTTAAACTCAAAATATCAAAATTGCCCTAAAAACTCTAAAAATTATAATAAGACCACTTCTAGCATTAGTTTCGTCACTCGGAACTACTGAAATTGTTGGAATTTCGATTTGAGCTTCCGAATTCTGAATGTTGATCAAAGTCAAACTATGATCTGAATTCAACTAAAAATACAACTTTAGGTTCAAAATCTTCATTTTAACTCCAAATTTAGTCTCGTCTGTTCTTTGAGACTAGATTCTGCATTTTGGAGCTGATGGAATCGACAGAATTGCATTTTGACACTCAAAACTCAAGATGACCACAAAACCTGAAATTTTTAACTTTAAACCTTTAAAACTCTTTCTTAAGTAAAATTCCAACTTTTTATAAGTTTTTCAAAATTTAACTTTTAGACTCAACCAAAAATGACTCAAGATAACTTCTGGGAAAGGCAAAATGATAATTTTGTCGAGAATGTCAAAAATGACCTTTGAGGTCAATACATAATCTACTATTAAAATAATGTTCATCCTCGAACATGAGATAAGGAACATACCTGAAGACTCAAAAAAATGAGGGTATCGAGCATGCATATCTGTCTTTATCTCCCATATAGCCTCACCCATGGGTCTGTGGAGCCATTGGACCTTCCTTGAAGCTAGTCCTCAACTTTCTCACCTGCTTGTCCAAAATGGCCAAAGGCTGCTCCTCATAAGTCAAATTTGGGCTCAGCTCAACCGAATCAATGGAGATCACATAAGAATCATTCAGAACGTAATGTCACAATATAGAGACATGTAACACAAGATGGACTGAAGATAGGTTGGTGGCATGGTAAGATTGTAGTCCACCTCTCCCACTCTGTCTAGAATCTCAAAAGGACCAATATACCTCATGTTGAGCTTTCCCTTCTTCTCGAACCTCATAACACCCTTCAAGGGTGAGACCTTTAACCATACCATGTCACCAACCATGAATACCAAAGGTCAAACCTGTCCGTCAGCATAGCTCTTTTGATAACTCTAAGTAGTCTCCAACCTACTATGAATCAACTATACCCCTTCTAGATTCTCTCTCAATATATCTTTACCCATGCTCTCCACTATTGTTGAGTCAAATCATCTGATAGGCGATCTACACCTCTGGCCATACAAAAACTCAAAGGGACCATCTAAATGCTAGAATGGTAATTATTATTGTAAGAAAACTCTGCCAAGGCTAAGTGCTAATCCCATCTAGCACCAAAGTCAATGACACATACTCGTAACATATCCTCCAACACCTGAACGGTCCTCTCAAACTGCTCATCAGTCTGAGGGTGAAAAGTTGTACTTATATCCAAATGGGTACCCAAACTATGTTGTAAGGCGGTCTGATACAATGGAAATAGGAACTCCATAAAGCTTCATAATCTGGCTAATATAGAGTTGGGCTAACCTCTCGATTGTATACTTTACCTTAACTGGGATGAAGTGGGCGGACTCACTCAATAGGTCCACTACCACCCATATGGAATCAAAGCCACCAATTATAGAAGGTAAACCTACCACAAAATCCATGGTAATGCATTCCCACTTCCAATCGGGGATAGGCATCCTCTGTAGCTCACCACCCAATCACAGATGCTCACATTTAACTTGTTGGCATAGCAAACACCTAGCCACAAACTCTGACATATCCTTCTTCATGCTACACCACCAATAGTGCTAGCTCAAGTCATGATATATTTTTGTTTCTCCTGGATAAATGGAGTACCTGGTGCAACGTGCCTCCTCAAGTATCAATCTGATCAAATCACCCACCTTGAGAACACAAATGTGACTTCCAATCCTTAAAACACCATCATGATCGAGTACCACTTCCCTAGCTTCACCTCTAGCCACTTTGTCCTGGATGATACACAACTTCTCATCTTTAAACTGCTTCTCATTAATCTAATCTATCAAAGATGAGTGGGCTTCTATGAAAGCAAACACTCCACCCCTATCTGAAAGTTGTAATCGCACCAACCCATTGCGCAATATCTGAATATATCTAGCCAAAAACCACTCCTCAACCTGAATAGCAGTTGGAATCCCTATGCTGGAAGCCTTCCTACTCAATTCATCAGCCACCACATTGGCTTTCCCGAGATGATAGAGAATAGTCAAATCATAGTCTTTCAAGAGCTTAATCCATTTTCTTTATCTCAACTTCAAATCCCGTAGGATGAAAATATATTGTAAGTTGCAATGGTCAATAAATATCTCAGAATGGACTCTATATAAATAGTGACACCACAACTTCAACACAAAACAACTAACTTCAAATCATGAGTGGCATAATTTTTCTCATGGGCCATCAACTACCTCGAAGCATAAGCAATCATCTTCGCTTTCCAAATCAACATACCACCTAACCCCACTCCTAAAGCATCACAATAAACTGTGAAATCAATACCCTCCTTCGACAAGGTTAATATAGGAGTAGTAGTCAACAATAGTAAGAGCTTTTGGAAGCGCTCTTCACATTGATCCAACCAATGAAATACAACATTCTTCTGAGTCATCCTAGTCAGTAAAGC
Organism: Solanum aculeatissimum; assembly: GCA_038996855.1. NCBI lineage: Eukaryota > Viridiplantae > Streptophyta > Magnoliopsida > Solanales > Solanaceae > Solanum > Solanum aculeatissimum. The sequence goes on along the minus strand of JBCEWC010008934.1, from coordinate 11,351 downwards.
TATAATAATAGAGAATCCATACATAAAATAATGATAATAACCAGTTAAACTCACAAAGTTGTGAATCTTTATAGTTAAGGTAGGCCTAGTTCAATCCCAAACAACCTCAATCTTTGTTGGATCAACTCAGATGCCCTCCTTCAACACCATATACCCTAAGAATGCCACAAAACTCAATCAAAACTCACACTTGGAGAACTTAGAATAAAGTTTCTCCTCCCTAAGACTTTTGAGCGTAATCCTTAGATATTTCACATGATCCTTCTCGATCTTAGAATAAACCAAGATGTTATCAATGAGTACTATAAAAATGAGTCCAAATACAGCCAGAATACCCTGTTCATCAACTCCATGAATGTTATAGGAGCGTTAGTCAAACTAAAAGACAAGATAAGAAACTCATAATGGTCATACCTAGTCTGAAAAGTTGTCTTAGGGATATCTGAAAGTCGAATCCGTAGATGATGGTACCTAGAATGTTGCTTCTTGAAGTTGATCAAACAAATCATTAATACAAGGAAGTGTGAGTTTGTTATTAATAGTCATCTGGTTCAATAATTGATACATATCCTCATAGAACCATCTATCTTCTTCACAAACAAAAATGGGGCATCCCAAGGTGAAACACTAAGGCGAATAAACCCTTTGCGTAATCAAACTTGGAGATGCTCTTTTAGCTCCTTTAAATCAGATGGAGCCATATGATATGGAGTGATAGAAATAGTCTTAGAGCTTGGCTTAAGCTCTATAGCAAAATGAATATCCCTTCCAAGAGAGACTCTAGGTAGGTCGGTAGAAAATACATTCGAAAACTCACAAACCACAAGAATAGAGTCCATGGATGGTGACTCAGCAACAGTATCATGGATAAATGCCAAATAATCCAAACACCCTTTATCAATCAACTTTTGGGCCCAAATATACGAAATAACCTTATTAGGATCAGAACCCCTCGAACCTGTTCACTCTATTTTCTGGATGCTTGGGATAGCTGATGTCGCTCAAGCTACACCTTCTTTTAAGGTTAAAGTGGTCACTGTCAAGTAAATAACTTAACTGATATTAGGGTTGAATCCCACCGAGAATATGGTAGACTCTAGAATAGTTCAATTGTAAAGTGGGGTGATTAACCTACTTATGTCCTAAGAAAAGGGGGTTTTGCAATAAGTAAAATAAACCTAAACTAATGCAAGTGTTACAAAATTAGTAGAAGAGCTAACTAGAGTAATGTGTTCCCTATGAGTCCCTAACTTAGTATTATCAGATAATTGTGATCTTTTTCGGTGTGTAGATGTTGAACGGTAAGTTGAGTTTACCTAAACCCTTGATTCGGCATAAAGGTAAATTGCACTATCGAATTTGATCCATATCTGTAGCGTGACATTACTAAGTCTTACCTATTGTCCCAGTACAACCTCCCCTTGATCCAGTTTGGTTGATTAGACGAGAATAACTCAATCGAATCATGTTAATTATCCTCTTTTCCTATTCATTACCTTCTTGATCCAATAAGTAACACTAGGTGAGTTATAACGTTGGCCTTCCCTTAAAAAGTAGTTAAAGTGATGAGGAATAACTAATACATTCGTACACACCTTTCGAGAATCACAAATTATGTTATTTTACCTTGTTAGTTCTTCATGGTTCTCACAATCTTAGTTGTGGATTTAGCTAATCATAATTGGTGTAGACACAAAAATGATGATATAGAATAGCATATTTGAGCACTTACACAAAGGAATTGATGAAAAAGAAATCCAACTCTTCAATTGAAAGCAAAATACGAATCAATATACAAAAGTTGTTTTTCTCTTTCTAAGATTACTAAAAACTATTAACTGGTACGAACTCTCTTGAAAACTTAATGAAAAATAACCTAAAAACTTATTTATAATGCCTAAAATACAAAACCAAATCAAATTAGGAAAACTGTGTCAGCACATTCTACGGGCAAGTCTACGACTCATATTCTTCTCCACAGCTCGTATGTCAGGGTTTCATGGACTTCAACTGTAACCTGAAGATGTCTTTAGTGAGACCCATCTACAGGTCGTATAAGATTATATGACCCGTGGAGGATTTCATCTGATGGACTTTCAATACTTCTCCCCTTTATGATCCTTAGGGCAAGATTGCAATCTACGACTCATGAAATGATTTACGACTCATCTGCATCTCTCGTAGAATCGTATTCAGCAAATCACCCTTCATTGGAAATTGCTATGAACCCCTTTTTATGACCCATGAACTATTTCACGACTTGTAAAGAGTTCTGTGGATCACTAAAAACTATTACATCAGCACTCTTTGTCCAAAAGCCATGCCAACACTATAATCCTGCAAAATAAACACAAAAACACATCAAATCTACTAGCATCGCTTTGACAACATACAAAATTCCAAGTTTTAAGCATCAAAAGTGTTGTATTTCGACAGCACATCAACACCCTCAATTTAGAATTATTGCTTGTCCTCAAGCGACGGACTCAATCTACATACGTAGTATAGAGACACATAGACCTCAACCTAATGGCACAGTTTTCACCAAACTCAATCACAAATACCCACACCATTTTAAAATATATATGAGATAGCTATCAGGCAAGCCAACACAGACCAATATATTCGACAGTGCAACTATGACAAGTTATGAAACCATAAATAAGCAACAATCATTGGCTTAGTCAGATATCAACAATGCAATGTAAGTGCCCTTGCGAAATGAAGTCCCGCTCCTTACTCCAAATGATATAGTCAAATTCATTGCTTGGGATAATACTACAACACTTACTCTCTCAATGATACTTAAATATTGTGACCAATACCATAGGCTTTCCCCTATACTCACGACGAATACCTTCGAATAGTAGGATTAGGATCACTTTAGGACTTTCTAGGCTTGTAACGTAGGCTCAGGGGGCTTTGGTGTGATATTTTAGGAATATAGTGACTAATGGCCCTCCTTGACACTGCGTTTTCTACACTTTTTCCCTACCAACCTATCTTTTTTCTCATTCCCCCTTTTTCTTTCCTTTTTAAGCCTTTTAGGGTGCGTTATTCTCATTTTTTTGCACATTGTCTTTATTTTTTGAAGTATTTTTCTTTCTATCACACTGATCAGACACTTTTTCCATTGTTTTCTTTTCTTGCACCCCTTAACACACTTTCTTTCCCCTTTTCTGTATTACTAGTTTCCTTCTTATTTTATAATTTTTCTCACACTAGTCACCCTCAACTTAGGCTTTTGGCATGAGTTAAGGTGCACAATAGCCACCCTCAACTTAATCTTTTTACTTTAGTTGAGGTGCACAATGTTTAAGAAAGGACCAGAGCCAATTGTAGGACTCATTATTCATCAAAGCCAGGTTACTTAAGTTTTACAAAGAAAAGGTACATGTCAGGTTCAAACACAGGGATCAAGGGATATATTACACATTTGGTTGGTTATTTAGCCCTAAGTGGACTAATAGAAACAATGGACTAAGATCCTTTCCTAACCCACTAACCTATGGTCTAAATCAGAGTAACAAGGAAAGTTCTGAATTGGAACACAGTATATGAACCATGCAATTAAAGCTCACTCACTCATGGCACTGCTTACATGTCAACACAAACTATCAGAATATGTTTTTTATCATAATTATGCTCAACTTATCTGAACAAGCACAGTTAAACAATCAATCATGCATGGTTGCTATCCAGACTAACTACACAAAAAAATTTGGTGGGTATTATTTTTCAACAAAAACACAAAAACAAGAATATGCCATTGGAATCAGTACTTTATGCTACTAATACTACCTAAACATCCTAAGCATGTCGGTTCAATAGAAATTAAATAACCATAGGAAAAAAAACATCGGTAAGAAAAACTTTTGGAATAAAAGATTATGATAGTTATAGTACAAGGTTACTCAGACTTCACTGAGGCCTATAACTACCCACACCCCATCGAAAAAGATGTGCATTGCCCACAATGCACAAAGAATATCAAAAAACATAAAGACCAGGGGTCAAAAAGAAACATACCTGGGCGCCTAAGTGCCTCTCTCTGTCTGAGGTTGTCCCCCCTCCACATCCCTAGTAGACTTCTCGACTATAGGAGCATGTCCTGAGGGTCCATCACCCCTCACTCTCTTAAGCTCAAAAGCTAGTTGTATCTCCTTATCCATCCTTGATCTCAAGCGGGCAAGCTCGAGCTCCTGCTTCTCTGTCAGCCCCATCTCATATCGCACAGCATCAGGGTCGCTCATAAGGAGCCTCTTCCCGAGGGAAGGTAGTGGTGGCTCATTTGGGCTGAATAAATCCACCACTGTCTCAACATTCATAACTGGTGGGATCTCAACTAGCATAGCCATTGTTTTAGTCATCTGGGCCCAGAGCTGCTGAATCTTCGTCTGGACGACCATCATGTCAATGGGCCTCATTGTGCTAAGGTTCTGCTGGACTTACCTCTTAAATGCATCTATGCAAGCATCTACGGGTCTAAGTCGGTCCTAAACAGCTACGACCATGAATGTTTGCATGTGGCTCTCTTTCTCTAAAGTAACCTGGCAGACCCAGGGCCTCAACTACTGCAATAACTGAGACATTTGTGACTCAATGTAGGCATGTCACTGCACCATGGCCTATAGTGATGTCGCAGACATGAATGCCATGCTTGATGGTGCTGATGGAGTAGGTTTGGCCTCTGGGGAAAGAATATTAGTAGTGGGCCCCCTTTCCACATTTGTCTCACCTATTAGAGGGCCCTCAGCAGTAGGTACAGTAGTGGTAAAAGGCTTAGGTGGTGGCACTAGGGCAAACATCTTTGGCATGGGGAATGGTGGTCGCGGTGCCCGTCGGAGTGCCACTGGGTTATCCTCAGCCTTTATCAAGTTGGTATCTAAGGTCTTCTGAACCTTTACCTTTATGTCCACATGGTGAAAACTCTCCACCCCCGTCGGTAAGCATAGCCAGTAGATAAGACATGGGAAGGGGATAGTCGTGGACCTCTTTAGGGTCACCTCATAAATCTGCTCGGTGATCAACTCAACCCAATTAATATCATAGCCAGCTAAGATGCTGGAAACTAGAACTTTAAGGTCTGGCATCAAAGTGTTATCTGCAAGCGTTGGCCGGATCCATGATCTAACCACCACCCACCAAAGTTTGGTAGGAAAACTGAGGGAAGTCTTCACTATAGGCTCTACTGATGTAGCTATCAATGTGGGGTTGGTCCCCTCTGCTACGATCTGATCGTCAAACCATATCATAAGTCCAGCTCATAAAATTGGGTCCCTTATAATACCCAAGTCTCTGGTCTGCCCCATTCTTCGATCAAACTCTGTTATAGACCTGAGGGCTGAGAACTCGGGCCCAAATAGCATCCGGTGGATAGTGGTCTCACAAATATCCACCTGTTGGCCTCTCACTATCACATGTGTCAGTTTGGGCTGGGTGAGAGGCTTATTACCCTTGAGAAGAGTACTGAGTATCGTGGCGGTGTAGGAGGCAAAGAACTCTCTAATCATCACTGGTGAGTATCCCTGACGGTTTTGTCAACCACTAGAGCCTGCATCGTGCAATAGTTTCCTCGAGTCTTAGGATGTTGTCGAGTTAGTAGTGATGACTCGTGGCTCCTCAAAGATAGAATGAGCTAGTCGACCTCACTCGTTATGTTGAATATCCTCCTCATAGATGGTATGTATGCCCTCGATGCACCACCAGCTAGAGCGCGCATTTGGAGATGAGGTTGGTGCTCGAGGGACTGAAGTGAATGCGGAGTCTGGCCCCTCCTCGAATCCAGACTCAGACCCTCCCTCAGACAAGGTCATTTGTATTGAGTTGCTAGCCCTGTCACCTCCCTCCTCAGACTGTGGAGGACGAACTACTATATCCTGGGACTGGGCCTATCTGGTGATGGCCCGTATTTGTCATGGATCGATGTCCAAATATGGCTAGATGTCAAGCTCCTCTATTGAGCTACTAGTCTCAGGAGTGGTCTCAGAGTTGTGGGCTCATCACGTAACTGCCTCTACATGGCTCTAATCTCATCACGTCTCAACTTTGGGGTCATATTACCTAAAAAACACACATTTAGCACACATTATTAGCCCTATGAATCAATAGAGAGAAGCGATATCATGATAAAATTGGCATACAGGGGTCTACGATGGTCACTTTATGACTATGAGCCATAAAGCTCTCTCGTAGAAGTAGTGTGCAAAAATTTTACGTCATTGGAATAATCTAAAATTCCAAGTATGACTCATTAAATACTAGACTAGGTCGTAGATAAGACTCCAGATCAGATTTGAAGTAGGTAGGCTCCTACGAGACCTATCTATGAGTCATGGAACAATCTATGACTCATAGAAGGTCTCGTCTGATGACATCCCAAAAATTTTGGTTTTTGGAATTTCCTACGAGGGGTACGTATAACTCGTGGATTGATCCACAGGCCGTAGAAAACTCTCGTGAATTGAACTTCCAGAATTCAACTTTTCTAGGTTCATCATACGAGTCCTATATCGACTTTTTTTTACTATTTTATCAACATCGAAGCAAGAATGCACACACCGCAACATAATTTCATGTACAAAACTCATCACCACATTCAATTATTTAGAATTAACCCTATAGAAAGTGATTTAACATGTATTCCTAATGGTCCGACCCTATTTTGATAATTATATCGACATACACAATTTCATGCAATCCCATATCAACATTTTCAATTAATTTTGTACAATTCATGGGCATGTGACATTATTTCAACACAATTCAATTACCCAAACATTTTTTGACTACCAAGTTTAATTCTAAACATAGGCAAGCATATCAAATTCATGAATGATCACTGAATTTTAATCTTAAGCAAGACCAACACATATCATGAACACCCTACCCATCATGTGCCAAAAACAATCAATATTAAATTCAATAATTTATGGTTGTAGAACCAGAAACTTACCAAAAATAATGTGAAAATGAGTGAAATTGATGGAGGAGTTGAAATGGAAGTCGAAAACCCTAGCTTTGGGTTTGCTGGAAAAGTGGTCATAAATGGGTGGGTTTACTGAAAAAATAGTCCGACCAACTTGGAAGAATAATGGGTTAGGGTAATTAAGAATTTTGTGTGAGAAATTGGGTCAAATTTTATTTGACTACAAATTTATATGTTGACCAGGTCGGTTCATAAGAACTGGACCCAGCTCTACGAAACCCCGATTATGAGTCGTAGAATGTACTACGGCTTGTAGATCATGGTTTTTTAGGAAGCTTGAAACCCTAGTTTGGGGCACAGGTTTTACGGCCCCATTTACAAGTCGTATAATAGAATAAGACTTGTAAGAAGGTTTCATAGAACCCCTCTACACTTAGTCAGAAAATTGGAAAACTTACTTGGGGTCCAAGAGCCCCATTCAAGACCCGTAGTTTGTTCTACGAACTATAAAGTTAGATCATAGAATGGAGTACACAAGGGTTTGCTCATTGAAATGTTCTACGAGCTGGTATACGGGTCGTATAATGATGTATGATTCGTATAATCAGTCGTAGAGTCACTCCTTCTTGTCTTTTCAGCCCAAGATGGTTGACTTGGTCTTGCACCTGCAAAACCTGTAAAAACACATTGTTACCCTATATATCACCAGTCTAATGCCCACACATTACAACAAAATTACTAAAAATAAAAATTACTTAGCACTCTAAAACCTAAAATAAATCAAACTAAACTATCATATTACATCAAATAACTTGGGTTGCCTCCCAAGAAGTTCCTAACTTATTATCGCGGCATGACGTGGACTCCTTGATTACTCAGACTTCATAAATCGCCCACACTTCCATATTTAGCTCATTTGGCCTCTTCATTGACTGACAAATGTTGAAGACAACAACTTCATCATTAAGTCTAAACTTGAGTTGGCCTGATTCCATATCCACCAGGGCTCAACCAGTAGCTAGGAAAGGTTTTCCTAAGATGATTGGGACTTCTAAGTCGACCTCGCAATCTAGGATCACAAAGTATGCGGGGGAATATGAATTTGTCAACTTTGATGAGGACGTCATACAGTATCCACACAGGCTTTTTCACCATGCGGTCAGCGATCAACAGTCTTATGCTCGTCGGGGTAGGGATTGTCAGGCCAAGTTTTTTGAAAATCACAAGGGGCATCAAATTTATGTTGGCACCCATATCACATAATTCCCTTGCGAATTCAACATCACCTATGGTGCAAGGAATGGTGAATGCTCCGGGGTCTTCTCGTTTCTACACTAAGGACCTTGTGGAAATTGCACTGTAGTGTTGGAGCTCTTGAGAAAGCTCCTGACTCATAGTACGCTTCTTTGTGACCAGGTACTTCATGAACTTTGTGTACCTAGGCATTTTATCCAACGCTTCAAGTAGAGGGATGTTGATGGAGAGTTGTATCAACATGGAGAGAAAATGCTTGAACTTACCTTCCTCCTCCTTTTTCTTGAGTCTCTGAAGGAAGGGAGGAGGAGGTCTAGGAATGGGTTTTACCCTTCTATGGCATTGGCACTGCATCACTCTCCCCATCCTTAGTACTAATATCTCCACCACCAGCCTGCTCACTCTCAATCATCCCCTAACGAACAACATAATCATCAACTATCATTGGAGGATCAATGGTTTGCCTTCTGTCGCGTGTCGTGACTGCCATACAATGCCTCTCGTTCTTAGGATTTTGAACTATATTGTTGGGCAACGTATTTTTCTGGCACTGGTTAAGTTGAGTTGACATCTGGCTGAACTACTGTTCAAGTTGTTTGATAGCCACAAAATGAGACTCAATCTTTTGATTAATGTTGGAGATGTCAGACTTCATCCCACTTATTGTCTCATCCTGAGCGTCAATCGTTTTCAGCAGATGATCAAACATCTCCTCCAATCGAGATGTGCCAGCACCAGAATCTTGATTGTGCGGTGAAACTATGGACCATTCCTGAAACCATCTCATCGGCCCCAATCAGCATCTCTATCTTGGCCCCTATTCCTGTCTTAGTAGCCTCCTCTGTTCTCTCTAAAGGCGCCATCTATCCCAAAGTTTTGACCTTGGTTCCCTTGACCTTAGTGCAAAAAGTCCTTATTGGACCCTTGGGCGTTGGTCCAGAAACCCGCCATCTAATCAACAACAAAGCACATGTCCTCCTCATAATAGGGTCCGTCGTACATGGGTGGTCGTGGCGGCTGATGAGCTACTGCATTTACTCATTCCAGATTTTGCTTCATTAACAGCTCCACATTAATATTAATCTGCACAAGTTCTTGCATAACTTCCTCACTTGCATGAGTCTGCACCAGACTAGTAATGACTGAGAACGAGCTCCTTGTGGTAGACTTTTCCCTCATTCCCCATGCATAGTTTGTTTTGACCACTCTTTCAAGCCTCTCGACAACCTCCTAGAATGGACGGTCTATAAATGTGATTTTAGTACTGAGACTGGCACTTCTTCCTTGACTCAACATTATGTACATCCTACAACATCAACTTCACCTTCTTCTTCTGCTACACCCAAGGCAGCAAAGGATGTGCTTGAGTTAGCTCCTAGGCAAAGGGACAGACTTGGAAGAGTCATGATTGAGTCCGATGAATCATCGTAGGTTTAGTTTTTAAAATTTATTTTTACTATATTAATAAATTATACCTGAACTAACATGTTTATTATGTGTCTTACAAGTGACATCCTTTGAATGAGTTTTCCAGGGCTCTACAAAAGAGTGTTAGGAGGTTATATAATAAGGCCTCTTGGCGAGAGATACCAAATAGTATCTGCTAGTCGATGTTTAATAAATTCAAGATATATATGATTACATATATTTGTTTTAGTTAAGTTTAACATGTTTAGTACACTTTAATTAACTAATTATTGTTGACATCCAATTTGTACCCTTCTTAATATGAATTAATTTTCTAGCTTCTTCAATTTTAAACAATTTAAAATAATTAGTTTTTACAAATTTAGAGTATTTTTCAAGTAATTATTATATAATTTTTCTTATTTTGTAATTTTACTAGCAATTTTGTTATTTTGTTTATCACTTTTTATGATTAAAAGGTTTCGCCTTTCTTTTAATTTTTAAAATTTTGTTAATTGGTTTAATTCAATTTTAGTTCTTATTTTTAATCAGTTAATTCACAATTGAGTCAATTATTCTATTTTGTTGAAATTAAGAAGCTTGTTAATTGATTAATAAAGTTCATCTAATTCGTATATTAGCCAAATCTACCATTTTAATTCAATTTGACTACGATTTGAACCTAAATTGGCTAAGATTGTAATTGAATTGGCCAAATTTTTAAATCTAAAATTCCATCGGATACCAATTGCTTGGATGCGTTTGAAAGCCTCGAGAGGACTTGCAGCCTGCAATCATCAACAAAGTGCACTGCACGAAAGAAGTGGCCTACCCACTTGACCCACTTTTCAAATGTTACTTTGCCCCATTTCAGCCAATATAATCCATTTTTCATACCTATTTTAGCCCAAAAATTGGCCCAATTTTAAACCCCAACCGGCCTACTTCCCTTAATTTTGACATTTTCAGCACACTACATACACAACAATACATATTCTCACATATACTTTCCAACAAATTGCACACTCCCCCTTTCTTTGTTTTTTTTTACCCTCACGTGTCAACGATTCCTCAATGATGCGAACGACGAAGTGAAAGCCAAAAATGGTGACCTGCAAACTAGCAGCAAGTAAAGCTTCACACAGCAACCCAACAGACGCAGAAATGTCCAAACGACGCAGCAAAACCCAAACGATGATAGCGACCAAACAACCCCTTTTGGTACTCCTCAACGTTTGAATCTGTTGGGATTCGAATTTAAATTCAAAACCCCAATCTCTGCTCGTTTCCCCCCAATTGTCATCCTATATTTCACCTATAAATACCCCTATCTATTCACTGTCAAAGGAGGAAGATATTTGAAGGTTTGGAGTCGATTTTTCCCCTTTTTTTAAAATTCCAGAACTCAAAAAAAAGGCAGAAACTGTTGAGTAAGACCCTCCAAATGGAGGGTCACATTCAAACTTAATTGTCAAAAATTGTTGCAATAGTCAAATGTTGTTTAACAATATTTTGACACATTCAAACTTAATTGTCAAAAATTGTTGCAATAGTCAAATGTTGTTTAACAACATTTTGACATTTGAGGCTAAATGCCTACTCATCTTTTACTATATATAGAGGAGCAATTTTGCTCCTAGAATGCAGAAAACACACACCAAAAAAAGAAGAAAAAGAAAGAGAGTCATAGAGAGAAAGAAAAATACGTTGAGTATTTTCTTCTGTGAGGTATACCATAGACTATAAAATAAAATAGTCTGTG
>JBCEWC010008933.1:0-19325 GCA_038996855.1 Solanum aculeatissimum | reverse complement strand
TTAGAAATTATTTTATTTAAAATAAATATAGAATATATAAAATAAATATTATTTATAGTTCCATAATTAAAAAAATAGAAAATAAACATAATAAAAAAAAATAGAAAAAAAAACAAAAGAGAACAAGAAAGAAATAAAGAAAAGAAACAAAATACTAACAAAAAAAATGAAAGAAATATAAAAGAAAAAAATAGTGTAAATTCTTTCCCATAAGGCAGGTCTACGAAGGTGAAATAACGAAATTCTTGCCCACAAGGCAGGTCTGCATAAAATAATGGGTCCTTATAATTGAGGGACAATTTTGTCCAAAAATATATTCTTAAAGGAATGGAAGGTATTTTTGCAAAGTCACCCTTATTAGGGACATTTATCAAAACCATCACCTTTTAGGGGTATTTGTGAACCTAACCCCAAAAAATATATATTCATTTTAGATCACCCAAAGTAGGGTGAATAAGTTAGATTAGTAACTATAATCATATAGGGTTTGTCCGGTTCTCCTAAATTTGGATGGAAATGTAATGTTAGTAACTAATAGACAATAACAATTTACTTAGACAATAGCAATATACTCTACTAACTTTGTTGGAACTATTTTGACTTCAAATAGTATGATCAATGGAAAGATGTATTATTTTTAATGTTAAGAATGTGGTGAGCTAATCCTTGTGGGCAGTTGGCAGCATTACATGTCAACCATTAATGCTACCAATGTAACAATCCATTAGGTGCTTTAGAGTATTAGAGCTCCTAATTTTATTAAAAAAAATTATTTTGTAAATTTTAAATGGGTATTTTGGACTATTTTGGTAACTACAATTATCTATTTGAGGGATAACTTTAGATACTTAATTTGATTGGTGGATTAAATTGATAATTTATTTGAAACCTTGTATCACTTGATCCATATTTATCAAAACTAAATAGGTTATAAACAAAGGGTTACTACGTTGAGTCATAAACTCAAATAAATGTGTCTGCTGACTCTGCTCCGACGTTAGGAAGAGAGATCTTGAGTTCAATGTACATAACTGGGTTTGCTTGAAGGTTTACTCATGAAGGGTGCAATCCAATTTGGTAAGAAAGGAAAATTGAGCCCTAGATATATAGGACCTTATCGTATTCTTAAGCGGGTTGGTAAGGTGACTTATGAATTAGAGTTGCCATAGAAAATGAGTATGGTTAATCTTGTATTTTATATGTCAATGTTGTGGAAGTTTGTGGGTGATCAAATTTGCATAGTTCCACTGAAAGATGTGAGTGTTAAACAAAGAAGTTGCATCCATCAAAGACCTTTTGAGGAATCAACAAGTTGAAATCGCTATATGGTAAGCAAAAGCGGATATGATGAAACAATAGCCTCATCTCTTCCACTCTATTCAAGCCATAGATATTAAGCTTTTATTGCCAAAAGACCTCAATTTCCTTGTAACTAATTTTTCATGTCATTATGCATGCATATGTACTTATGAGCCAACATTTGAATGATATTTAATGCATAAGTTAGAAATTTTTATGAAAATGATGTTTAAGGTTCAACTTTGTATTCATGTTGTGTTGTTAGTTGTCTCTTTACTTCACTCAAGCTTACTTTTACCACATTCAAGGACAAATGATCTCAAGGGGGAATATTGTAACGCCTACCATGCTAAAAGGTCAGAATTCAGAAAGAAAATGCATAATTAGGTTCAGGTGCAGAGTTATTGTAGTCCCCTCCCCCCAAAAAAAAACTTCTTTCTACTTAGTATGAAGTTGAAAGTCCAAAAAGGTAGGGAAAAAGACTGAAAATTGATTACTGAAATGACCTAGGGGGGTCATCTATGACCCTTAGAAGGTTCTACAGTACGTAGATGAGGCTCGTGATTACCCCGTGACTTAGAAAACTTTCTAAGTCTAAGGCCCATCTACGAGCTCTTTTATGGGGCCAACTTTGCTCTACAACTTGTAGACTGGTCCATAAAACCCCAGATTCAAAAATCTTCTAAGTTTTAGGTCAATCCACGAAGGGTCTTTATGACTCGTAGAAAGGCCTTCATAGTTCTTGGTCCAAAATCTTAGTTTCTTAAATTGTGGACTACGAAATGAAAGGATGACCATTAGGTGGGTTTACGATCCATACAAGGTGATTTTAGACCCAGTGTAGAAAATTAGAAATAGGGATCCCTAATCCACGAAGGGATCATTTACGGCCTGTAACGTGAACTATGACACGTAAACAAGATTTCATGGTTGACTTGACAGTTTTGAGGAGGGATGTTTTCATCTTTTTTAACCCTTGTTTAATTAAAACCACAACATTTTGGGGGTTCATTAGGACTCCTTAACAGAACATAAAGTGTACTATTCCTCATTGTACTCTAGAAAATTTGAGAGCACGAAGAAAGGGAGAAAAATCTAGGGTTCAAAGTACTTGATTGCAAATTGTTTGAGCTTCAATTGTTCTTTAAATTCCAAGTATGTAAGGCTAACCAAAAAATGAATTATGTCCTTTCATTTTCCCTAAACAGTTGATTGATTGAACCATGATGATTTGAGTCTCCCATGCATGAAATCCTAAAGTTTTCTTAAATTCTAATATATTCTTACATAACCTTGCATAATTGATAGCTTTCATGAATTAAACACTTGTAATCAACGAAATGAATCTTCCACTGCATAAACTCTAGCTATATTGTGACTGTAATTGAATTTCTATATACATTGATTGAAATTGAAAGCATGAATCATGAAAGCACTCAATGTACATATGATTGAGTGTAAATACAACCTTAATGAAAGTTGAAAGCACTTTTGTATTTTCATAATTTTGAACCATATGATTGAATCTAACTTAACGTTATCACATATGTATGTCTAAAACTACTATTGAGCATGTAATTGGAATTGATTGGAAAATTTAATCAGTTTAAAAGATTTATTGGATAGAATTGATAAATTGATAAGAGTCTATTTGAGACTTGCTGATTAGTTAGATTGGGATTGATTGAATAAAGTCTTATGAACATCGAGTCTTGGGAGGAGTATTGAGCACCGAATTAAGCAAAAGTAAGTAGCACTGGGACTCAATAACTATGTTACCAACATAGGATGAGAGAAAGGTCATCCCTCTGAAGTCCTTAAAGAGGGTTTTACTTGATTGTGGATCCAACGACTTATGACTCATCTCTTACCCTAACAATGTATTGGATGGTTATGGCAAAAATATTGCTTTGTTATACATCATCAGTTCATAGATTCATAGATGATGGTTGTCGGTTAGAGAAACTCTCAATAGAAAATGATAGTACTCTAATGGTTGGATTGAATTTTGTATGATTGGTCTTTATCTTAACCATATTTTTTCTTTAGACTTATGACATTCTAATTAAGGTTTTCACCTTCCTGATTTAGGATCATCTGAGATGATGTCAATCTACCTTGATACATATTTCATTCTACCATATTATATATACTCGTACATTCTACATACTAATGTCTATTTAAGCATGCAACTTTTCATGATATTGAGATAAGTACTAGAGATCACCAACAAGCACACTGTTAAGGACCTATTCATATTCAGTTGATTGGTGAGTCCTCCCTTGCTTTCGAAGGATATCATATTTGTTTTCTAGTTTTAAGTCTAGCCTTTTTATTATGATTTAAGTTAGCCATGAACATGTCATTGGAACCACTTAGACACTACTGATATGATAGATGCTTCATAGACTAGATAGTGATGGATTATTTGATGTCTTGAACTTTTGACTAGTTTCTTTCATACTGGTCTTATTATCGAATTGAATTCATTGGTTATTTCTTGTGTTGATGAGTCTTTCTCTATTGATTGGACTAGTGATCAAGTCAAGTGGTTCGCTTGGAGACCAATAATAATTTTTGAGTGTCGACCATGCTAAGAGTACCTTTACAGGACATGACAAACTTGGTATCAAAGTAGTTTTAGATATACGTCTATGAGAAAGTTCAGTTTGGTTCAGTTATATAGGTTAAAGTTATGAAAA
The DNA here is from genome assembly GCA_038996855.1 of Solanum aculeatissimum. Lineage (NCBI taxonomy): Eukaryota > Viridiplantae > Streptophyta > Magnoliopsida > Solanales > Solanaceae > Solanum > Solanum aculeatissimum. The sequence goes on along the minus strand of JBCEWC010008933.1, from coordinate 15,324 downwards.
TACAAAAAGGCTTTCAAGTTTTGTTAAAACTGCATTTGTACTCAATCCTATTCACATTCAAGGCTTTCACAATACATACTTTCAATTTCAATTAATGCATATAAACATTTAATAATAATAAAAATATAGCTAAGGTTTATGTAGTGAAAGATTCAGTTTATTGATTACAAATGTTTAACTCATGAAAGTTATCAATTATGTAAGGTTATGTAAGAATATACTAGGATTTAGGAAAACTTCAAGGATTCATGTAGAGGAGAATCAAATCAATCACAGTTCAATAAATCAATTCTTTAGGGCATATGTTTAGGGCATATGTAAGGACATAATTCTTGTTTTAGTTAGCCTTATATACTTGAAATTTGACGAACAATCTAACTTTAGACAATTTGTAGTCACGTACTTAGAACCTTAGCTTTTTCTCCCTTTTTTTGTGCTCTCAAATTTTCTAAGTGTAAAATGAGGAATACCAGGCATTAGGTTCTGTTAAGGGGTCCTAATCAACCCCAAAACATCATGGTTTTAATTAAAAAGGGGTGTAAAAAAATGAAAATGCCCCTCCTTAAAACTATTGAGTGAACCACGAAATCCTCTTTACGAGTTGTAGTTCACTTTATGGGCTGTAAATGACCCCTTCCTAGATTGGGGGTACCATTTCCTAATAGCCTATCTTGGGTCTACGAGCACCTTCTATGGGTTGTAGACCCATCTACGGGCTATCTTGGGAATTTCTAATTCAAGATTTTAGAAACCAATATTTTGGACCCAGAACTATGAAGGCCTTTCTACGAGTTATAAAAATAATTATGAGCTGTAAAGGCCCTTCATGGATTGACCAAACATTTAGAATATTTTAGAACCTAGGACTTTACAAACCAATCCACGAGCTATAGAACAAAGTACGACCTTTAAAAAGGGCTCATACATAGGCCTCAAATTAGAAAATTTTCTAAGTCATAGGGTTAACCACGGGCCCTATCTATAGACTATAAAACCTTATATGGGTCGTAGATGACCCTTCGTGGTCACTATTTGTGATCAATTTTCATTCTTTTTCTCAACCTTTTAGGGACTTCCAAGTTTATATTAAGTAGAAAAATTTAGGAAGAAGGTGTTATATTATCACCCTCTTAGGATCATTAATCTTCAAATGAAGACCTTTCTAGGAAGATAGAATCAAAGCATGAATACATCATGGACTCAAAAAATCAGACCATCAAACCTCAAGCAGTCAAACAATCAAACAACCAAACAATTAACATAATCATACTAGGAGTCAAGATTACAATTACAAGTAAAACTTAGAAAGGTGAAATAACTTAGAGAATAGGAAAGAATCATTACAATTGATCTCATCATTAGAAGGCACGAATAGGGGAAGGTACCTAGCCGTCATATTCTCTTCAGCTTTCCATACAGCCTCTTAAATGCATTAGTTTCTCCAAAACACCTTTATAGATATAACCTCCTTGGTTCTCAACTTTGAACCTAATGATCAAGGATTTGGACTGGAATCTCTTTAAAGCTCAAACTATCCTTCACTCCAATGCTTTCAACAAGCACAACCAATGACGGGCTTCTCAAATATTTCTTAAGCATAAAAATGTGGAAGAATGGATGGATGACCTCTAGCTCTTGTGGTAGGTTCAGCTCATGATCCATATTGCTCACTCTTTACATGATCTGGTAGGGACCAATGTATTGAGGACTCAACTTTTCCCTCTTCCCAAATCTCATTACACTCTTCATAGGTGAAATTTTCAAGTATACCCAATCGTTCACTTCAAACTCTAAATCCCTTCTTTTAAAACTAGTGTAGGACTGCTGGTGACTCTATATAGTTCTCAATCTCTCTTAGATGATATTTACCTTATCCATTTCTTGGGTACCAAGTCTGGCCCAATCAACTCTGTTTCACCTACCTCGAACCATCCATTTCTGGTCTATATCTCCTCCTATTATGGGCCTCACAAGGAGCCCCTTAGATGATCAAATGAAAGTTGTTATAGGCAAACTCAATAAGGGATAAGTGATCATCCTAGTTTACTTTGATGTTGATGATACATTCTCTCATCATATCCTCTAAGGTCTATATAGTATGCTCTACCTAGCCATTGATTTGAGGATGGAAAATAATACTAAGGTTTACCTTTGAACCTATGCCTTTTTCAAAGGATTTCCAGAATTGGGTAGAGAATTGAACTCCTATATATGATATGATAGACAAGGAACTCCATTCAACCTAACAACCTCTCAGATATACAGTGGGGCATAGTCCTTTTCTTTATTAATAGTCTTTATTGCCCAGAAGTATGTTGATTTAGTCTTCATATAAATGATCCCTAAAATAGAGTCATGTTGTCTGTGGGACCTTGGTAAGACTGTAATAAAATCCATATTGATCATCTCTCACTTTAATTTTGGAATTTTGAAATTTTGGGCTACTCTACATGGCCTTTGGTGCTTAACCTTTACTTGTTAGTTGTCCGGGCACTTAGAAACAAAATCTACAACATCTCTCTTCATCCCATTGCACCAATAAACCTTTTTTAACTTGTGGTATATTTTGGTAGATTCTAGATGGATACAATATCTAGAGTTATAGACTTCTTCCATGATGCTCTTCGAATATCATCAACATTTGGAACACACAATCTACTTTGGTATCTCAATACCCTATCTCCCTTTTTGTCAAAAGCCATTACTTTTTGCTTATGCACATTTTCCTCTAAGTGAAGTAAGATGGGATCTTGATCTTGCTTTTATTTTATCTCCACCATAAGAGATAACATAGACCCATCTTGATCTTGCTTTTCTTTTATCTCCAATACAAGAGATAGCATAGACCCATTATTTAGAAGTATTCCATCTTTACCAGATTCATATAGTTAACTCCCAATCGTACTAGTCGTTGCACCTCTTTAGCTAACTCCTTTTTTTCTTCTTCCATATGAGTGGTGCTCCCTATAGACAACTTGCCAAAATCATCCACAACCACATTAGATTTCCTTGGGTAGTAGAGGATGCTGATTTCATAGTCCTTGAGAAACTTGAGCTATCTCCTCTGATATCGCCCAAACTACACATCAAATTAAAGGATAAGCGGTCACTATCAAAATATAGTACCTAGCAAAGGTTAGGGTCAGTCGCATAGAGAATATGATCTAAACCTGGAGCAATTATGAGCAACCTAAGGTGAATTAACCTGCTTATATCCTGAAAGGGGGGAGGGGGTTGCAAAATGCAACAAATAAACCTAGAGTAGAAGCAAGGGTTGTGAAACCAGTAGAAGAAGTAACCAAGGTATTATGTTCCCAATGATTCCCTAACTCAGTATATCTAGATAATTTTATTTTTTCTATAGCATGAAGAACAATAAGTTAAGTTCACCAAACCCTTTGATCTAGGCGAGAGGCGAATTTTACTATGTGATTTGATCCATCCTCATAGTGTGACATTACTAACCCTTAATTATTATTCTAGTACAACTTTCCCTTGATCTAGTTCAGTTGATTAGATGAGAGAGATCACATCAAATCCTATTAACTACTCTCTTTTTCCATTCCTTACCACCTTGATCTAGTCGATAAGAATTAGGGTGAGTTCTAACATTGGCCAACCGCTAAAAAACATTTAATATAAAGAGAAATAATTAATACATGCATGCACATTTTCCAAGAATTATGAATTATTTGAATTTTACTTTGTTAGTTCTTCATGGTTCTCACAATTCTACTTGTGGATTTAGCTTGTATGGTCATTTTAGATGAAAAAAATCATGATATAGAATAACACAATTAAACACTTACAATGATGCAAGTAAGAACAAGAAATAAAACATTCTCCACAAGAAATCACGATGTAATAATCCAAAGTAAAAATTACAAAATCTAAAGTCACAAAGATGTTTTTTAGTTCTCTCATGTGTCTCTCTGTAAAAAAAACCTATTTATAATATTTAAAAATCAAATCTAAAATGAAATAGGAAAACTAAGTCAGCAGCTTCCACATGCTGGGTTACGAGCCATACAAAGTTCCACGACCTGTACTTAGCTTCGTACTCTACTATCTTCAAATCTGGTTTCACTTCTATGAGACCTTTCTATGGGTCATGTTCTAACTTACGACCTGTGGAGGGTTTTGTCTAATCATGTTTCTGAAACTTTATCAATCTGTAATCCTCAAGGCACGACACCAGCCCATGACTCGTATAAGTTTTTATGGCTCATTTGATCTCCCGTAAATATAATTTTTGAAAATAGGCCTTTCATTGGATCTCAACCATGAAACCCCTCTACGGCTTGTGGAAGTATCCACGACCTATAGAGTGCCTCTTAAGTCCTCAAAAACTGCAATTCTGAATAGCATTGCCCAAAATCATGCCAACTTCTATAATGCTGCAAAATAAACATAAAAGCATATCAAACCTACCAATATCTCTTTGAAACACACAAAATCCTATGTTTTAAGCATAAATAATGTTGCATTTTTGCAGCACATTATCCTCTATCTTAAGTTGAGCTTTTTCTTGGTGAAGACATATTGCAGGCTCTTATGGTTTGTGAATACATAAACATGCACTCCATATTACTAGTGGTGTCAAATATTGAATGCAAACACCATAACAACCAATTCCAAACCTTAGTTGTGTAGTTATTCTCATGGTTCTTGAGCTACTAGAAGCAAAAGTAATGAACTTACCTCTCTGCATCAAAACACATCCCAATACTATTCTAGAAACATCATAGTAGATCACAAAATATCCGCTCATGTAGAGTTAACACTGGCGCAGTCTTCATCTTGATTTTCAACTCTTGAAAATTCTTCTCATAATCATTGGACCACTGAAACTTTACTTTCATCTGAGTTAGCTTGGTCAACAGTAAGAATATGGAAGAGAATCTCTCAACAAACCAGTGATAGTAGCCAACCAACCCTAGATTTTGTTTTATGTCAGTTAAGGTGGGTCTAGGTGAATTCTTAACCACCTCAATCTTTTTCGTATCCACCTTAATACCATCATTGGAGACAACATGGCCTAAATATGCCACAGATTTAAGTCAGAACTCACATTTCAAAAACTTTGCATATAACTCCCTATTCTTTAGGGTTTGAAGAACAATTCAAAGGTAATCAATACTCAATCTAACATTACCCATGCATAGATTAAAGAGTAAGGGGATATGCATACTTGTACCCTTCTTAAATCTAAGGAATTCATCAATTAGGTGCTTAGTTCGTTTTGAAATCATTAAATAAGAACACCCCACACTTCAATTTCAGTAAATAATTCTTAACTTAAAAGACCCATTTCAAGAAAAATCATAATTCATCAAAAACTAGAGAAATATTTTTGGGTCTTCATGGTTGAAAGAGAAACCATAAATCAATCCCACATACCTTGAATTTAAGAAGAAGATTTAGAAGGTTCTGATGAAGACTTGAACTTTTACCAATTTCAAGCTTGGTCTCCAATGGAAGATAAGAGAAAATTGAGAGAATTTAGGAGAGGAATTGAGAGCCTTAGAGAATTAAAATGAATTAGGGTTCAATTTAGGGATTTTAGGAGAGTTTAGAAAGGCTAAAACGACCCTAGAAATAATTAAAATTACCATTTAACCATTAATAAAATGGAGAAGATAACTGAAACAATCGCTGACGGAACCACCCACACGGTCCGTGTAGTGGCTCACGGACCGTGAACTCTACCGTTTGGCTTAACTTGGTTCATGCCTCAGCTTAAAATCTTAGAAGACTTTCTGCATCACTCCACGATAGGACCCATGTTTCGTGAAGCTGCACACGGACTTTACACTGGTATGTGGAGCCTCGCTTTGCCTGGAGTCCTGGCCCTGGGGTCTAGAAAGTCTCTGGACCACTCCACGGAGGCCCTCACGGACTGTGAGGCATCATACGGACCGTGAAGGGATCCGTGGAGCTTCACTTGGTCCGGGGCCTTGGTCCAGCACCCCTGGAATTTACTGGAATAGTCCACGGAGGGGATCACGAGTCATGAACCTCCACACGACCCGTGGTCCATTCTTTAAGGCAGTACCTTAGTCCCAAACTGCTTCCCCTTTTCCAGAACACTTCCGTGTATGGGTAGTCTCACTATAATGGTCATAACTTCCACATTCGAACTCTGAATCAAGTGAAACTAATTCTATTGTGAAGATAACTCAGAGATCTTCGATTTGATATGTCGTGTTCTACACAGCTCATCTCATACCAAGAGATATGACCATTCAAAGTCAATCCTTCCACACGGTTCCATACGTAACTCCAACAACAAAATTCTTTTGAATACGACTACCTAAACAAAACCCATGATCACCACTAACTAACCATAAAAAGTTCAAAATGGACCTTGACCCACCGATACAAAGTTTGAAAATTTTTGGGTCGTTACATCAGGCAACCACAATATTTGTTCAAAAGCAATGACCTTCTTCAATGAGTTGAATACCGATCCCATTTCACGTTATTCTTCAGCAAATCCATCAATGGGTAGTCTTTTTTGAATCACCAATAATGAATTTTTGATAGTAGTTTGCAAGTCCTAAGAATGATCTCAGTTCCTCAACTTTGTTGGGTGGCTGTCACTCTATTAGTGCCTACACTTTCTTAGGGTCTTTGCGTACTTGGTTTTCACTCACCAAATGGCCTAGAATGACTAGAAAATTCATATTTTTCCATCTTGACATAGAGTTGATACTCTATAAGTCTTTACAACACCTTCCTCAAATACGATAGATGATCTTCCAAAGTCCTACTATATATAACTATGTCATAAAAGTATGCTACTATAAAGTTATCGAGATAATCATAAAGAACATTGTTCATTATGTTGTGGGAAGTAGTTGGGCATTAGTCAGCCCAAACAATATTACAAGGAATTCATAACTATCATATCTAGTTACACAAGTGGTCTTTGGGGTATCCCCCTCAGTTATGTGAACCTTTTAATATTCAGACCTTAAGTCTAACTTAGGAAAGAAACTAGCTTTAGACAACTTACCGAACATGTCTTGAACCAACAACACTAGATACTTGTTCTTCATCGTCACTTTATTCAATACCTTGTAGTCAACATATATTCTAAGACTATCATGTTGCTTTTTCTTAAACAAAACAGGGGCACCAAATTGAGCTTCAGAAGGATAAATTATCCCAACATTAAGCAATTCACACAATTGCTTCTGCAGTTCAGTCAACTGCAATGGAGATATGAGATATGAAGGTCATGTTGGTGGCACTGATCTAGGAACCAGTTCGATCTTGTGATCAATTTCTCTCCTTGGAGGCAACTCTTTTGGCTGTTTTGGAGGTAGCACATCCTTGTATTCATTTAGCAACATGGAAACATCTTCATGAACTTCAATCTGCATATCTGACTTCACTTTTACCAATGTAGCAAGATATGCAGGTTTACTTTTTTCAAGCCTTTCTCGAAACCAATAGTCGACATCAATGCAGTGGTTTCATTGTTCTTCTTTATCTTTTAGTAAAAATGATTTAAAAAATCACAAATCCTAGTTCCTTCTCACCCATAAATATATGACCATAAAAATAAGGAATTGGGGAAACTTCCTATGAAGTCAATTCCCAACAGAACATTAAAACATCAAGTGGCACTACTGTCAAAGTATGCACACCTGACCAATGCACAGTTTTCAGAGGCACATTTGCTGCCATGCCATAGCCTAGTTGTGCAGAAAAATTGACAATCATCATCTTTGTTGGACAATCAATCACTTTCAACCCATATTCTTTGATGATCTTTGAGGCCACAAAAGTATGAATAGCACCAGTGTCTACCATAGCAACCATATTTTTGCCCCAATCTTTATATAAACATATATCAAAGTTCCATAACCATTAGAGAAATCTATAGATTCAATAACACTTACATAGACAACATATATCATGGCATTTACTTAATCTATATACATTCCACCAACACTAGATATAGTGTTGATCAAACGCAGTGGGTTGACATATGTATCAATTTTCTATCCTTTCTTGCTTGTTTGTTTCTCCTTCTTAGCCAGAAGTGGATTAATCTTTCCCTACTTTGGAAAGTTCCTTGCTTAATGCATTGGTTTCTAGTAAGTCTAACAAAGTTTTTCCCTACCTTGTTTGTTTTGACTAGACGAAGAAACATCCACTTTTCTTTTGTCTTTGTTATTTCCTTCCTACGTTCGTTTGTCTTTCTTCCAGTTCTTTTCCTTCTCCTTCTTCTTTGTCTTTGAAGAGTGAATTGGGTCAGTGGTAACACTTTTTGACAAAAAACTGATCAAGGCATCTGCAACAACAATTACACTGGGCAGATCTTAAACTTTTTGCTTGTGCAACTCATTTTGTGCCCACCCTTGCATACCAAAAATGAAATTGCGCAACTCATCTTCATTTGACATGTTTTGAATGTGCAATAACAGGGATAATAATTTTGTCAAATAATCTCATATAGATTCCACTTTCTTCAAACATTTCAACCTATCCCTAGCAACCCAAGACAAGTTGCTTGGCAGGAATTTCTCACGAACTGTATCCCTCAACTTTTCCCATGAATTAACCTTGGGTCTATTTGCAATATCATCATCAACATACTTAGTCCGCCACCAGAAGATTGCATCCCCATAAAAAAGCAAACTGCCATGTTCAACTTATCATTTATAGGGGCATAGGTAGTAGCAAAATAATGCTCAAAGTGCTACAAGATGTTTTCTAGTTCTTTTGCCCCACACATCATCAAACGGTTTTGATTCTAGAATTCTTATCTTGACATGTTCTTTGCCTTTCCTTGAAAGATTTGCAATAATCAAGCGGAGAACATTCACCTCTGCCTTTAGATCTTCATTTTCCTTCTTAAGGCCCTTAGTTTGTGTACCCACTGAGTCACAAAAGGCCAGCAATTCGGCCAACTGACCATCAAAAACACCATGATAGGCCTACCTCACAACATTGATGCCCTGCATCTGCGTCAGGACATCTTTCATGGCCTTATTGTTGTCTGCCATACCCAGAATGGTTTCAATCATGAAACCTTATCATTTAGTTCATTATAAATACTTTCACCAACCATTTTTGTAATAAAATAACCGTTGCTCTAATAACAGTTGTAATGGGGTTAACCCTTGCGGTCTAGTACAATTAGGCAGAGTAGCACCCTTAGACTCAACCCTTTTTCTTTTCACTTTTGATCTAGTACGACACAGAACAATGACTATGAATTTCAGAATACATGCATGTACAGGGATAAGTCCAAACTTTGTATTTAAACTCGTACCACAAAGAAGCACACAAAATACTTAGCCTTACAAAATTTATCCACGCCAACATAATGCTTGGGACTATTCTTCTTGTGCCTTTAAATAGGCCACAACACCAAGTCACGTGCCAGTCACATGCCTACAAAGTTAGTTGACATCTCCACCTGATATGCCAACATTGAAATTCAAAATTATAAACCTATCTAAAATGTTGGCAAGTCACAAATGGCTAGAAACTGCCAAAACCACCCAACTGCCTACGCATGTGCAAGGCATACATGGGCAACCTTCAAATTTGGCGCTAACACAATGCCTTGGCCACCCATATTTTCACTTTCCCACGTGGTTGTGTCATGCCCAGGTTCTTTCCTGCATAACTTGCCATTACAGTCTAGTTTTCTATGCCATTGCCCTTGTCCAGCACATAGTCTCAAACTTGTTTATCTATGCCCATGTCACATGATAGCCTTGTCATGCCTTAGCCATGTCTTTCCTTTCATGCCCCGGTCAGGCCAATGCCAAGGTCTTCCTTCACTACTTAACCTTAACCGAAGTCATGGATCTATATCTAGGTTCATCAAGTAAATCCATAGCCAAGCCCGAGCCACTCAAACCATTAAGCTGGGGGTCTGATAGACTTCATGTAGTAGCCCACATTTTCTTATATGTTTGTTATGATCTTCTCCCACATATGTATACATGTGATTATGATTACTTATGATGCCTCACTGATGTTTTCAACATGGATTGATCATCCATCATATCTTGTGCCTTATTCCCTTGTTATGATTATGCATGTTGCCTATTTTAATGCTATAGTTTTTCTTATTACATTGCATTCCACATACTTAGTACATTCAAAGTACTGAAGCATACTTTTACCCATATGATCTCTCTATGTAGGGATCGGTGCTCCATATCCTCCTACACGTGGCTAACTTTTTGGTTTTTGAAGACAAGTTTTGGTGAGTCCTCTAGTATGGGACAACACCCTATTTCCTTCAAGCTTGAGTTGTATTAAGACTTTTAGACTTTCTTTATTATGTAACTTGCTACTTTTATTGGAAGGTCAGCTAGGGACTTGTTTTAGCCCCCACCCAAGTCTAAATCTAGAGGTATTATTGGACATGTATGATGAAGGTTATGATTTAGCGTTGGTATTATGCTTGATTCCCCTTAGTTTTAACTTTTATTTTTGCTCATTACCTATGAAATTTTTGATGAATGCTAAGAGGCTTGGGTGAGGTGCTTTCAGGTTCCTCATTTACTGTGTTATGACTAGGTCCTCGGCTCGGATCGTGACATAAATTAAAAAATACCTATTAGTAGGTTCCATGGATACCCTTTAAGGGCCATAGAATGTGTTAAGAGCCGTAGAAGACTTTCGTAAAAAGCAAATAGAAATTAGGATCTCAAGAATTTAGTCCATAAGAACCTTCTGCGGACCGTAAAAATCAATACGACCTATAGAGTCCATTTGTGGAACCCAATACTGAAAACAGGAAATTCAATTTTTGAAGGTCCATTTCTTCGAACCAACCACGACCTGTAAATATTTTAATGATCCATCAAAGGGTTCATCCTATCTAGCTTTGATTTTCTAGGTCTGTGAAACTATTCTATGGATTCATTTTACAAGTCGTAATTAAAATTATGACACGTAAACTCACTTTGTAGTCCATGTTTGATTTTCTCAAAACACCCTGTTAGTTGACACGTGGACAGTTTATGAGCCAAGAAAGTGGCTCATTGTTCCTGCATTAGTAATAAATTCTGAATGATTCCTTTTGATTTCATAAATACACAAGCCATACATATTATTATTTAGACACTAGCATACATTATATACATATTCATCAACATAACATTATTTATTTCACACACTAGTTAGAACTAGCCAATATTGCCAATTATTCATCATTACATGAGAGAAAGAGCGCGCACACATGTATATCGAACCACTAATCATGATAAACTATTTATTTCTTGAGAAGGTGACTTTCTATATCTTTGGTCACATCAATGAAATATGCCAAGAGAGCGAGGGGCTCTGAAATATCTTCATTTTTTTTCTCGTACACAAGAGTAAATGTAGTCCATTGATGTTCACATGATGAAATAACAGTGAAAGAATTGTATAACTCTAACAAGTCTCCTTCAATAACTTTCCAGGTGATTGATTTTTTCTGAGGATCAATGGCTTCAATCATTTCCTTAGCGAACATTTCTTTTCCACCTTTAATCATAAAATGCAAGAAATGTTACTCCTTATTCAAAAGTTCAAATCCTCAAAGAAGATCTAAGCATTTATAAAACAAAAAATATCTTCATTATATATTTATTTTATTTCCCTCATTTTTTATTTTGATTTTCCTAAAAACTATTTGATGGTCATGAAGATTGGGCGGAGCTAATTTCTTTCTTGAGTGGATTTCCTTTAGAATATCAAAAGAACAATTATAATTAATAAATTCAAGGATTAATGAAATAGATTAGAAATATATTATACTGTGTTTGCTATAATTAGAATATTGTTTCATGAACTTTTCATCCTTAAACTATCGATTAAAAATTAGGTTAAACACCAGCTCTACGCAATCAAAATAAATAAATAAAGTAGTATTTTTTTCCATGAAAAAAAAAATTCTTTCTACAAAATGTTTGTGAAATAGTTTTTAATTAATATTTGGTTGGTGAATAAAAATATATAGAGAAATTTATCCATTGAAGACTATTATAATGAGTGTTTTAATTTTATGAAACTTTTGAGTGCTAAATATTAATAATGTGTAAGTTTGTTTCGAGAGAACACAATAAGGTAAAAAGTTAAGATTGGAAATGACTTCCCCGCATAAACTAAAGACGTTATTTTTCCTTCTTTGATGAAAAATTATTAACACCATCAAAATAACGTCTTCATAGAAATAATTTTCTTTACAAATAACTTTCAATAATACAAAATGCATTTAAACATAAAAAATTGATGCGAGCAAACTATATTGAGAAAGGAGAAATGTATATTACCCTCTTTATATTTCCAGCTAACAATCGAGCCAAGATTTAAGATTTCACCTTCATGAAACTCAAAATGATTTATATTATTAAGGGTTATACTAGGTACATGATGAGTATTTATGTGAAAAATATCATGAAACAAGTGTCCTCCACATTTCACTTCCAGTGAAGCAATCAACTTACCTTTCACACCCATAATTTTCTTTCCTTGAGAATTGTAATTATTTGTGAAAGGAAGCTGTGGAAAAGTATTTAAAACTTGTAGCCTTTATATAGATTTTAATTAGATATGAGAAGCTAGTTAATAGAAAATATTGTGCACCGCAAAACTTTGCGAAGACTTGTGCTAACCTTATTAATGGATTCTTTAGACAAATTTTAAATAATTTGACTTTTACCTGAAGTACCACAATAAATGATGAATGAAATAGCAATTTATATATTTTATTAGTACAAGCATTCGAATTTTAAAAAGTTCGAGACATAATTTGTACAATTATATGTCACATTTGTAGTTTTTTTTGGGAAAAACACCAAACTATACAATTTAAGATCCTTAACTACATGAATATGTCAACCTAAATTATTTACAAATCAATGTTAATACTTTTTTAACAAAAATATACAAACATGTGAAAAAATAAATAAAGTAAAAGGAAAGAAACCGAGTTAATGAATGTGTAAACGAAAAATTAGGGGGGAAATTTTAGGATTATGGAATGTGGGAACCCAAAAAAAATAATTAATGCATGTAGCATGTAGGTAGTTATTGTTTAAAAGTTTTTTTTTTAGATTAACTGAAAAAAATAAACATTAAATGTCTATTGGGAAAGACCAAAAATTGATAAACGGTGCATACAAATCAATATATAGTGTTAACTAAAAACATGTTAAGTTTCTTCTTAATTTATAGTGAAAACGAAAAATTACAATGCTCTCTTGTTTGAGCTTAACAATGAATCCCCACCCATGCGAATACATAACAACATGGGCGTACAAGTGTACTTAGACCAAAAAAAATGCGATAAGGACTTCTTCTCCAGGTATCCATTGTGCATAACGTGTGTTGATAAATCATTGGAAACAGTTCTGTACGAAGGGGGTGCGCAAGCGGTGACACAATCATATAACATTAGAGATACAATGTGTTTACCTGACATTGAATCAGAAATCAATGAGGAGAATGAAGAAGTCGAAATAATTGACTGCATTCAAAATGATGATGTGATAGTAAATCAAATCTACAAAAACAAGACCATTCTTGTAGAAGTGATGAGACGGTATGCATTGTTGAGGCGGTTTGAATACACTGTTAAACGGTCAAGTCCTACAAGGTATGTATTTGTTTGTGTTTGTAATTACATAAATAACTGATTTAAACGTGGCACAAAAGTTAATAATTTTGATGGTTAATGTGTTTGTTTTTCTTTTGGATTCTTTAGTAGATTAGTTAAATGGTTGGGTTTTTTCTTGGTTAACTTGATTATCCTTTTTTTTTTTTACTGTTGGTTATTATATTGATTCGGATAATATTTGGTAAAAAGTTGATAATGTTGTTGGTTAACACATTATTTTTTAATTTTATAGAGGTGTTGGTTAAAAAAATGAGTTGTTTGTTGGTTATTATATTGATTCATATAACATTGGTAAAAAGTTGATAGTGCTGTTGGTTAACACTTTTTTTTTTAAAATCTGTAGAGGTGTTGGTAAAAAAAATGAGTTGTTTGTTTGTTAACATGGTAATTGTGGAAGGGAACAATCGAATGTTATAATGTTTATATTTTTATAGCAAGTGTGTTCATTTTGTTATTTTTTTAATTTATGTGTGTTATTTGGGGTCAAAATAGGTGGACCCTTGTCACTGGTTATGTTATGTTTGTGCAGGTTTTTGGTTTAAAAAATGATTTTTATTTTGGTTATATTTATGTCTCTTTGTGAAGAAGTTTGGTTTAAAAATAGATCAAAATTTTGTTAATGAGATTCACATACTGCAGTTACACCTTAAAGTGCACAACAAATGGTTGTGCGTGGTTGTTTAAATCTTCATGTTTGAGCAATTCTGGAATGTTCAAAGTTCATAAATTTTGTGATACACATACATGCCCGTTGAAAGGCAGGTTGATGTCGAAATGTCAATGTAAAAGCGGTGTGCTTGGTGCAATGTTGTTAGACAAATGCAGTGACCCTAAAATCAATTATACACCCACCAAAATAAAAAATGACATGAAAAGGGAACGTGGGATTACATTAAGTTATATGCAAGCTTGGAGGGGTAGACAAAAGAAATTTAATGTACTACGAGGGGACCCAGCTAAATCTTACGGAAAAATACCAATATATTTATATATATTGGAAAAGACATATCCAGGAACAGTGGTGGATTTAAAAAAGACAGAAGAATGGCGTTTTCTGTATATATTCATTGCGCTGGATTCATGCATTCGAGGCTGGAAATATTGCCAACCAATAGTGGTCGTTGATGGTACACATATAAGATTGTCGTTCCGAAGGTACAATGTTGATTGCCAGCACTTTAGATCCGGGAGGTCAGCTTTTAAAACTTCATAAAAATTTTACGATTAGTTGTATTGAAGTTTTTTTTAATTAAATGGTTATGTTTAATTGTAGGTCATATATTGTCACTAGCATATAGTGTGGTTGACTCAGAAAATGATAAAATCATGGAATTGGTTTTTTCAGTGTTTTAACTTGGCATTCGGTGATAGGCACGATTTTTGCTTTGTTTCGGATAGGAAAAAAAGCATCTGGAATGTCGTTGCATCTATTTATCCAGGATTACCACACTACGCTTGCATTTATCATTTGTGGACAAACGTTCTAAAAAAGACACACAATAATACAGAGGAGGTGAGAAAATTATTCTTTGGCTTGGTAAAGGCATACACAGTTGAGGAATTTGAAGATTTAATGAATCAAATGAAGGAGATAAGTCCAAAATATCATGCCTATTTGGTAAAGGCGGATTTTGAGAAGTGGTCGCGCGCACACTCAACTGTAAAGAGGACTTGGACACTGA
>JBCEWC010008932.1:0-19326 GCA_038996855.1 Solanum aculeatissimum | reverse complement strand
TGGGGAGCCCTATATTCCAAGGGCAAAACCCATCTCCTTCTAACTGATGTTTTATTATGTATTATCTATCTTGTGACATGAGGGTGAGCCCGAATTATGTCGAGGCCCCGTCTTATTCTATGTAGAGGCATTGTTGGACATATCAAATTCTATTGTACGTTGTACTATGTACTTATTTGAGATGTTATGAATATCTACGCTTTGTTATGG
Source organism: Solanum aculeatissimum (assembly GCA_038996855.1). Taxonomy (NCBI): domain Eukaryota; kingdom Viridiplantae; phylum Streptophyta; class Magnoliopsida; order Solanales; family Solanaceae; genus Solanum; species Solanum aculeatissimum. Next base: position 19,116 of record JBCEWC010008932.1, on the reverse strand, counting down.
CTATTTACGTTTCAATCATGCTTTTGCTTATTTTATTATGATTGGATGGATGGGAATGTGCTTATGTGGAAAGCCCTTAGCCCCTTTTTGCCCCCATAGCTTTAGTCATACTTACCCACCCCTTAGAACATAATTGCTATATGTTATGTGGTTCATGTTTATCCCATTTCCGGTGATGTCCTCATAGCTTGAGTCCAAAGCCCCAGAATCCCTTAGACTTATGTGTTACTTATTGTATTATGCACTTTCGAACCAATAATGTGTGCGATGATGCTTGGATGGCTTGATCGAAGACTCTCGGGTCCTCTTTCACTATGTCACATCTAGTCCCTACTCTCGAGTCGTGACACCCTAGTTGGCCCACACCATGCATATTTTCTAGTCCCCGGGTCTATAGTAACTCTCTACAAGTGGTCAGAAACTCATGTGCATCCTCTGTCTTCCCACCCTGAAACTAAGATGGGGCCATCTTTTAAAATCTATCATACCTCCACTACTCATCATCAGTCAAGGACACTAGTAGTAGAACCTTGATAATTGAAGCTGCTATTGGTTTCTCCACCTAAACTTGGGCCTTGGGGGCTTGTTGTTGATCCTGATGTTGAACCTTAACTCGAATCTGTGAAGTACCAAGAGTGTCAGCTGGGCTACCAGTCTACCCCAAAGTCTCCAACACACCCAAAACTCTTAATAGTGTATCTTGAAGTAGTGGTGCCGCAACAAACTCATATGGAACCTGCTCCTATCTATGTTCCAAGGCTCGAGGGAGATACCCCAATCATAATCCCTCGGCAGTGCAGCTCCTCGGCCCCGACCTCTAGCTCTTCCTCTAGCACAACCCCTAACCCTAGCTGGGATCTCAATTAAACCACCAGGGGTGGCCTTTGCTCGCCATAAAGCAGTGGTAGTTCTGGTCCTCGCCATCTATGAAAGTTCACACGAACACTCAACACTTAAATGAAACTACGCATGAATGAATTAGAATGAAGCAAAAGAGAATTTCCAAACAGTCTTCATATCCTCTCAAGGATAAGCAATGGACGTCTCTGCACCGATTCTCAAGACTCTACTAGACTGGGCTCGTACACATGTGAGACCTATGAACCTAGGGTTCCGATACTAAATTGACACGACCCGAAATGTGGGTGTGATGGTACTCACCTAACCCACCAAGGTGAGTCAGCCTAAATCCCAACAACTCAACAAAATAGTAAAAGCAGAAGATAATAGTCTAATAAGGTAGATATAAGTGGAAGAAAATTAATACAACCATCCCAAGAACTAGTGTCACATGTGCAAGCCTCTAAATACAGAATTCTCAAATGAAGTACAAGTCATAATGTCGAGTCCCCAAATAGAACAAAAACATAGAAATGGATCCTCAAATGTCTGTTGAAGACATAAATAGCTACCTCACAAGTAATATAGAAGCTTGATCCAACGAATAGAAGTCTAGCAGGATGGACCGGGATCACAACCTAGAAAAATGTAGCAAGGGGGGAAGAGCACCAAACAACTGGGTACTAAACGAAATGGAACTAACCTAAAGTAAAGCACTAAAGACCACACAAGTAACTCCTTAAATATCAATCATAGTTCGTCGAACTATAACCCTGCACTCAGAAAATTCCCAGCACACAATATAGTATACATATCACAGTAACATAAATATACTCATCATTTGGCATAATGGCTCAATACATAGGTATATAAGTAGATCTAACACTTACCCACAATCAAAAATAATATAAGTATACAATGTTATAAATAATATACAACAATATCAACCAAATATGGGATGAAATGGAATGAATGCCATGAAATGTACATAATGCAATAAAATTTCAAGTAATCGTATTGCATGTTTGTCCTAGAATACACATTTACTGAGAAGATGTACTGCCTCCGTCGGAACCCATAGGGGCCATGCAAGGACCATATATCTATGATGACAATGACCTCGACTCATGTCACCTATCCAGAAATCAACTCGAACTCAATATTCATCGGCATATTACCTCGGCCAGATTGGGAGAGACCTCTACCACCAATCCACATGTTACCTTACTCACATCTCGGTAGTGGCTATCACAAGTGTCAATGCACAAATAATAATAAATGCAATGTGCATGATCACAATAATATCATAATATCTCAATTACATTAATAGTTCAATATCACCAGTGTTTCAATATCATCAATGTCTTAATATCATCCGTATCTCAATATCATCAATGTATCAGTATCATCTACATCTCAATACCATCAGTGCCTCAATACCATCAATATCTCAATATCATCAATGTCTCAATATCATCAGTATCTCAATATCATCAATGTCTCAATATCATCAGTATCTCAATATCATCAATGTCAAATGATTCACAAGATCACATAGATTACAAATTCATAATTAATTTGTAAATTAATGTAGCACCATATGAATAAGTATTTAATACAAAAAATCACAATCAAACCTAGAATGATACATTTCATTCTCCCAAATACTCAATTCCATACACATAGGAGCACACAAGGTTCATTCATACTTAACAAAAGGTTAGAAGTCCACTTGCCTCAAATAAAGTCTCCAATCAAGTCGAAATCGCCGCTTCCCCCTCCTACGGTACTCCAAATCACCACAATCTATTCACATATGGTATCACAATTATATAACGAGTCTAATGACACTAAAATTAATTAATTTGGAGAAAAAAGGTAAAATGATAAAAAAAATCTCATGCTGGAAAACATAGCTTGAATTTGAAAATTAGTATATGCAAATGTTCTCCACGAAATAAGGAATTCAATGGTGAAGACGATTTTTGAAACTGAGTTAAAATGTGTGAGAAATCAAGGATTCAAGTTTAAGAAACTCAATTTTGAAAATTCCAAAATTCCACCATTAAAAATTCAAAATCAGAAGTTAAAATCATAAGTTAATTAATGGAATTCGATGAAATAGATTAGAAAATAGTTGCTCAATCACATTGCGTTCAAAACCTTGAAAATTCTCTCTTAAAATGAAGCTTGAAATGTAAAAAAGGATTGAAAAGGATTAAGTCACGTCTTTTAAAAGAGTTCACTATTCAGGTTAAAATAATGCTCCACAAACACAGAGCTTAATCTGCGAACGTGGAGGCCAAGAGAAGGCTAACCCTTCACAAACACGGAGCCTTATCCGCGAGTGTGGAGGTTCACTGAAGAGTACTCCGCGAACGTGGCAATGAGGTCAGTGAACACAGAGGGTAATGCATCCATACCTCCACGAACGCGGTCTCAAGTCTGCGAACGCCGAGTGTAAAAGAGACATGCACCAGAATAACAAAACCAGCAAGATGCACAGCTCTAAAATCTCACGAACTGGACTGTCAAAATTCATTCGAAACCCCGTGAACACAAACCAAACATAGAAACCTACTAGAAATGACGATCTGAACTCAATGGATTCATCAAAATTTGAATCTGGAACCTTCGTGACCCTGAACTCGAGAAAGATCATTTAAACTAGTTTCAAACTCAAAAACTCAATATTAACAGAAGCTCCAAAAATTGCAACGAAACTATTTCTATCGTTAGTTCACCACCTGGAACCTCTAGGACTGACAAACTTTTGATACAAGCTCCCAAACTCCGAATGTTGATCAAAATCAAACCTATGATCTAAAATGAACTGAATTGCAACTTGAGGCCTAAAGTCTCTTTTTTAACTCCGAATTCAGCTATGCAAGTTCTCCTAGACCAGACTCGACATTTCAGAACTAATGACATTGACAAAATCCAATTTTGACACTCAAAACTTGAAATGACCTCAAAACTCAAAATTTTCAACTTTAAGTCTTTGAAAACTCTTTCTTTTGCAAAACTCTAACTTTTCACAAGATCTTCAAAATTCAATTTTTAGACACATCCAAAAGTGACTCAAGGCAACTTTTGGGAAGGGCAAAATGGTAATTAAGTCGACAATGCCAAAAATGACCTTCAAGGTCATTGCAGATGCTTATAAGTCACCAACTTCATGCTACACAACATACTAGTCAGACAACCACCATTAGCCACCCCAATGGCCACAACAGGTCTGGGTACAACCCCCAGAATATCTTTCACCAAAGCCTCCCTTAGAAGTATCAAAAAATTATCTACCTCAAAAAAATCATACTGGAGTGCCTACATCTTATTCGGAACACACTAGCTCAATATCGATATACAAAAAATGAAATGTATAGTAGAATAATCTAGGGGTAGGGCTAACCTAGAAGAAACCGATCCAACCGATTTCAAAATCTCAACAGGGTTGATACATCGGGGCTATGCTCACTTCATCTTTCAACTTGTATATCTTTCCTTAGTGGCGACACCCTCAGAACCACTCTGTCCCCAATCTTCAGCTATACAAATTGGTGTTCATAGTTGGTATAACCCTAGGTGTCGACTCAGAGTTGTCCTCAATCTATCCCGAATACTTCGAAACCTGGCTAAGACATCTTGTAATAAGTTTATATCGTACAGGCCCAGCTTTGTAGGCTCAATCGGCTAAGTCAAAGTACGACATCGGCAATCGTATAATCTAGACAAGTCATTCCGCCCTCATGGCAACATCAAAACCAAGGCCACCTGATAATATCATTCGAATCGCATAACATAATCTTGGGGAATCACCATACCAAATCCCCAACTAATAAAAGGGACCTTCATTTACATTCATAACTGACCCAGGATAGAAGAGCCAAGAACTCATACTCAAGCAAGCGGCAAAAGACATGGGTACATATGCAAAAGTAAATCTGAATAAAATAATACTAAAATAGGTGGTTGGCACACGACAATAAAACCTTTAGTAGCCCCATCAGAACCCTTGCCTTCCACCCATGCTGGGGTTACATAACCCTAACCCTGATGACCCCCATCTCTGGTGTCACCTCTGTCTCTGACTCTGCTATCTCTGGTATAACCTCTGGAATCCCACCAGAAGCCTCACTAGTCCCTCTCTAGTCATCCATGGGGCCTTGACCCTGGCCCCTACCTCTACCACCTGGCAGGGAAACTGACTTGGCGACCTATGAAGTTACATCCACTGCTCTGCTCTCTGGACAGTCTCTGATCCAATGACATACTGCCCCCATCTAAAACAGCCTCGAGCTCTCTGGCACTGCCTATGGAAACTGGCACTCCCGTTCCCAAGGCTTCAAAACCTTGACTGGCCACATAAGATGGCCCTATCTAAACCCTTAGTGAAAATCTTCCCCTCGGTCCTCTAGATTTAAACCAATATCCCCGAACACCTCTTTCAAGCCACGCGCATCTTGCACTATCTCCTCGGTCCTCTCGACCAAATTATTTTCTAGATCGGTTGTATTCGACTAGAACCTGCGATGGAAGAACGGGGATGGACTAGTTGGTCCTAAGTTCAACCATCAATTGTGTGAGAGTCTCTCGTACCTCTAGCATAATCACAAAGACGACCGAGAAAACTTGTGCCTCTAGCTGAGGGGGAGCTGGGGCATACTGTCTCAGCTCAGCAGGCTCCGGGGCTGCTCCCTATTCAGAACTGACGGTGCAACCCTACCTCGGCCCTGAGTTTGTGATCTACACGACATATCTGCAAGACATAAATTAAATCAGGTTCTCAGAAATCAATAGATCATTGACAAAACGCACAACAAGAATCAATAACACTGGAAGGTTCCTAAATATCTTGTAGCCTCCTGGAAATAAGCCACAAACATTTTTACACCCATCCACAGGATTATACTAGACGGTAGCTCTGTACAACTAAGACCAGTGAACCTTAGGCTTTAATACCAACTTGTCACAATCCGGCCCCGATTATGATGACACCTATTAGATCCTACCTACAGGCAAGACAATCACCCTACTAATAGAGTACCTTTCCTAGCATCTAGTCAAGTCCAAATCAACACAATAACAACATATCTAATAGCAGAAACTACCCAAAACCTATACAAAACTACAATAATGGAAGAATACATAGAACCTAAAACATAAAATAGTATACATACAACCGAGAGTACTCCTACAAAACACTTCATAATACTACTGTACAAGGCCAGAGTCTGAAAGAAAAAAATGCCCTTCAAAAGAAGGAGATTGCGATGATGCCAGAGTTGTCGATGCTCACCAAAATTAGTCTCCTGCTCTCGAATCCCCCAAACTCAGCGCCCTTGACTAGATCTTGGACCTGCACTATAGTAAAATACAAAAGTAGGGGTAAGTACAAGAATAAGGCACCCAGTAGGCATCATCGGCCAACCGAGTGAAATAGTAAACATATATAAGCCCAGGTATATATAGGAATGCAGTAGTGTAACAAAACAAACACCAAACAAGGCATAAGTATGTCTAGAACCCATCAGACCTCAATTGAACCAATCGGGATGATGAACACTGAATACTAAACCAACCTATACAAGGGACCATGATACACTGAACCAACCCAACTCTGATGGCATGAGCGAACCCATGACCCGAATCAGAACCACAATGCGACTTAATGAGTACCCTGGTCTAGACATCAGGACATAAAAGAGCAAAGACTATACCAGCTGATGAATATTGTGTAGGCCCGCACCACAGCTACCCCCTGAGCCTGAATGTCCTCTGAGCCCCCATAAGCCTAGAGGGTACACCTACGCATAATTAGGGTGTGAAAAGGTGAGTGGATCCATAGGTAAACAATCGGGACCTTGGTCCCCAACATCACAACAATAATCAGGTGCATGACCCATTCAGAACTAGTACCACCCGGGGCCTCAAACTCTGGGTCTTCCAATTTGGCCTCCAGTCAGGCAGTCAGCTTGGGCCAAGTGGTCTGACCATAAATGTAACGGTGGGATATATTCCCCATAAGAGAAATAATCCCTCTAGTATAATCAAATGTGTCTCAGTTCAGTCTGTTAATCACGGGGCCTCGCCCCCAAAGTGTAGTCAACAGGGCCTCAGGCCCAAAGTAACAACAATTGCTTAGACCCTTTTATTATCGGCACCCCAGTCTTGGACACTCATATAGGACCACCGGAGAATGGGACCACGAGGCACGTCACCTAGGATTGTAAACACTCGTACGTACCTATCAGAAACTTGAACTACAGGGTGCGTCATCTAGGTCTCAGAGCGTAGAACCAGTCAATCTCTCTCTAGCCTATCCAGATCCCCCAACATACTATCTCTCCCAACAAAATCATCCCCATCACACCACACAACTGTAACTACCACCTCTCTCAGATACAACAGATACCCCTGCATCACATGGAGAGAACTAAAGAATAATAATTATCAGAAATATATCAGAGTGTATATATATCACGAAATACCATAAAGTCGTGCCCAAATAAGGTCAAGTATACCACAACCTCATCAACCACAAGTGTCAAGAGTAAACATAGGTGACGATGATCATAACATAGGTATCTCATGCAATTCACCCCAGGTCATGTCTACTCCAAAATCAGGTCGCAATATGACATATAACCCACAAATAGTCTCACAACTAACCTAGCTCAGTTGTATCAGGCCGCACACCTATATATTAGTCAGAACAGACGCCTGCCCCATGTAGAGATCCCATATTCAGCCTTTACTAAGCCCTTCCTCTGTGTAAAGAAACTCATAGGGAAGCATCAGTGTAACCTACGCTAAGGCCCAAAAGACTAGACAATTGGAAGGATGTTATCTTCCCAGAACATGGTGCATTTCTCCAGACACTAACTAGTGGCGCAAGTACATAAACGATAATAACGTTATACATAATCATATATATGTCATAGGAAAGCACAAAACCATGTTTAATTAAGCAAATCTTCTATAAGCTAGGCAGCCACATGTACTCAGAATAGATATAAATAGCCACAACCGTATCATAGATATTCAGACTAACTAGAGCCCCAAAAATCAGATATAAATACTAGAACAAGTACACAAGGTAACATGTAATCATTCGCTAGTCTCATAGGCTAATATAATAAGTTGTCTCAGGACAAACATACATACAGGCAAGGGTTAATCTTAGTATCCATACCTATTACATGCCTTCCACCAGAAACTACCCCATTAGGGCCCTCTCGTTGCCTAGCAGTGCTAGTATTTAGTAGATATAGCACCTACGGCTAACATAGCCCTCAATACAATATCTATAGTCCCACACCGCCATAAATATCACATGAAGATACACCGCCAACTATATGCAACATAAAGTCCACAGCTCAACCCATTCATTGTTTAATTCTACGCATTTCAACCCAAATATGCAACCCTTTCAACTCAGTCTAAGATTTAGGAAAAGGTCTGGCCTACCTGGCAACCGTTGTCTCACACTCTGTACCAACCAGCTGAGCTTTTATATTTTGGATAGCTTTCTGATGCTGCTCTACTTTTAAAAATACAGTTCACTGGGTTAATACGGTCACATTGGCTGTATTACATTGAGAAACAAGCAAAATTAGGCCAAAGGTGCCTAAAATGGGAAAACAAATAGAGACCATGTCTAAAATTCTAGAAAAAATATCGAAAACCATTCCTCACGTCATCCTGAGTCTTCAGCCAAATATTCAGCCCAAAACGGACACTAGAAGACCGATAAAAAGCCCAAAAATAGAATTAGAAACTTTACCGGGAGAACAATCTTTTCAAAACTCCCTCGATCAAAGTTCTTAAAAATTGGACAATTTCACCTAACACCAGCATACCACAATGTTCCCCTCAGAACTTAGAACAATTTAGACTAAAATTTCATTCAATTCTGACAAGAATTGGTCAAACCATATATATAGACCTCAACTCTTCTCCTCGAACGCGGAGAAAGATCTACAAATGAGAGCTTATAGTTTGCACCTCTTCGCGAACGCGAACATGACCCAGCAAACACAGACACGACCCCATGAATGCGGAGGTCTTTCCCATTTGCCTTCCACGAACGCGGAGTGTTAAATCTGTAGTGTTGCACCAGCAATGCACACAACTTCCCGGGGCTCCCGGTGTACATTTTATGCAAACAAATAGTATAACCACCCAGACTATGACATTTTGGATCCATCGGTACAGTCAAAATTTCCAACAGAGCCTTCTAGGGTTTTATTAGAAATCTCATTTGGCAGCTTCAGCTCCTTGCTAACTTGTAAATTTGCATAACTCACAACCAAAATATCCTACAACCATTCCAACCAATAGGCCGTAAAAGGTCCAAGGACACAACACAAAAGCTCAAATCAACAGAGAAGCCGTAGAAATGCAAAAATGATCTGAAGGGTCATTACAACACTCAAGGTAATCTTTCTATGGCCGAGTATTTCTCAATTCATCACATCAACTATCAACTCTTTCATTAGGAACATTCTTTTAGGATATAGCTCATTTACCCATAAAGACTCTCTATCATCCATCAATCCAACAACACAATATTCAGAAAACAAGAGTGGGGTTAAAGCATTTAGGAACTCTCCAAGCTCAAATTATACACATACATACTTATTTAAGTGCAATGTGTAAAAATAACAAGAATTCTTTCTAGGATTCATGTAGAAAAGTAAAATCATTTATTTTAGAAAAGTAAAATCATTTATTTCAAGTATTTAATTCATAAAAACTATAATTCATGCAAAATTATAAAGAAACTAGAGAATGCACAGAACCTCAGTAATGATGAAGTCATTCAATATTCAAAGCTGTGGTGAGAAAAAGACAAGTTTTTTTATGAGCTACTACTCTAGGTAAGAAAAAAATGTCTTCTTGTTAATGACTTTTAGCACTGAATTTACCTACAAACAAGGATCTCTTCTTTTTTTACTTTTCAAATAAATGTGAATACCTAGCGCAGAAAGAGTTTCTCAACTACCAAAATTGATGTGAAATCACTAAACATAGGTGTTTGGACATCGGTTGGTTGAGAGTTAGAAAAACATGTTGTATGAAATTGACACCTACAATAAGGATACTATAGGAGGAATGTATAGGTATTCAACATTGATTCTTACTATATTTTAGGGCTACGATTTGTGTTGCCTAATTTTTTCTTTTTCTTTTGTAACAGGGAAAATACAAAGTTGAAAAGGAAGATGGATTATTGGAAGGGGAGAGCTAATATCCCTTCCATTTCTCAGGATCTGCTGAATTATCAATTCAACCCCTGGAACATGTAGATTGGTTCAGAAGCAATAAGAGCTAATAAACTTGATGAGGAAGTGAAGATTCTCAAAAAAGAAAAGGGTTGTCGCCGGAGAGACTTTATCATTTGGAAAGAATGATTGATCCTCTGAAAATCTTTGTTCCTGCCCTTGCCTCTCCCAATCAAGATGATCAAGATGATGAAGAGTTGGCTGACCCTTCGGACCATGAATGACACCCAAAGATGGAGAGGCATCTGACAATAATGTATGGAGGGAGAAGCGGCCTAGAGGATGGAGAGGCAAAGTGCGAGGATGGAGGGGCAGACCCTGAGGATGGTGTGCTAAGGCTATTTATAGATATCAACAGGAGATGACTTCTAGACTTTATGGAATAAAACTTGTAGGTTGTGCTTCACAGTATAACTATAAGGTTGTTTTGACTTGTCTAGAAGATCGATACACTTTGTTCTCTTGTATACTTGCAGTTGATCGATACCTTATAAAGCAATACTTGCTTAGTTGTTTATAAAGCATTCTTTATTCTATATCAAGAATATAACATCTTGAATGCATGTATGCTTTTAAATACAACTTATGGTATCAGCACTTGACACACAGTATATATAGCTCAAGGACACACAGTAGATATAACTCAAGGAGTAAATCAGATGCCAATATATTCATTATTCATGATAGTCAGTAGACACTCGATTGTTAATTTCCACATGGGACTGAACTTATGCCAGCCAAAAATATATACATATACACCTCTTTTTTGCCTTTTGGATCATGAAGATCACATAACTTTACGGGGAGTTGGGGGATGATTCAGCACACTTCATCTGAGTTCTCTCGTGAAATCCCAAAGAACGACCTTCATCTGTTAATTATTGTAATTTGCTATAATATGCAAAGCAATATCAACAAGTGAGCAACGGGTGCAGCAAACCAATCAAACCACTACATTGAAATGTGCTTTGGCAAAATGAAACATGCATGTCTCGTATGCTTAGAAAAGTAACACACCATGCTAGGTGTTTAAACAGGGATAGGAGGTTTCTCTAGGCTTTCTTTCGGAGTGATGCCATCTTTTAGAGTCTTGAAGTATTCATTGTAATCTTTCTCTGGAGGAGGATTTTCCAAATCCAATGTAATATGTATACAGTTCACTAAATCGAATGACACTTTTAATCTGCCAGAGGAAGCAGTGAAATGTTAGTAACTTAGTACAGACCCATTCATATATATATACTACTTCCTTCTGCTATGTATATTACTTCAACATGAAACCCTATTTCAGAAAGTTTCTAGGTTGTTTGAGATGTCACCAAAGCAAAGCACTTTAAGCTTAAAAAGTACCCAAAAATAAAAAATAAATAGATACTTATTACTTTTGATTTTTAAATCACTTAAAAAAAACTTATTCAAAACATCCTCTTAGTTATATTGAATTCCATCCTCCTACTTTTACGAAACAAATTTTGTTTTTGCCAATAGAAATAAATTTTTATCGAAGTGGTGGAAAGTATTGATCTAATGATTGTCCTTTATTAGTAAGTAAAATATTATTGCGTTGGAATAATAATTTAAAAGTGGAGTAGGAAACTAAATTTGTGTAGAATTTGATATTTATTTAATTCTAAATAATATAGAAATAGGTTTTCTAATTCCAATTAAATTAGGCTTTGCCTATTACAAATAGAGTGTTGCTCTCTATTTTCAATAGAGAAAAATTGTGAAATATAGTGGAGAATTACTATAAATAAAATATTCTAAACAACTCTTTTTGGGACAAGAAACGATGGAGCAAATTGGTTCTACTTCAAGTCAAGATGATTCTTCATCTGATCTGCATTGCGATGGAAGATGCTTTCTGAGCAAGTTTTTTGATGAGTCTCACACATTATTTGGAGGGTTATTATGTATTATTTTATAATGTACTAGGTAATTAGTATATTTTTTATATTGTATATTCTATTTATTTAATTATATTATATAATGGCCCTACAATGTCTGTAAATGACAACTAAATTTATGTAAATGACTTTAGGTTTTCTAAACTGAAAAAATATAATTAATTAAGAAAATGTATTGAAGAAATATTTTTTTATGTTTTATACAATATCAAACAAATAGGAAAATCAAGAATAATGTCAAAAATTTGAGAAAAAAGGTGCAACACCACTCTTTTTTTATCTAGGTTTATATTATGTTTAAAAAATGATAAAAAAGATATATATATATATATATATAAAAACTGAGATGTGGCATATTACCTCTTCAAAGCCTATGGAATCAAATTTCATTTAACAAATCTCGTCTATACTAGATTCAACAAAAGACAATCTCAACAATAATCCAAAATATGATAATTGAGATTTATTCATAATTAAACGCTAAATATATTATAGTGTATTCATAATGAAACAGGGGTAACAAACAGAGTAGATCATAGTCCATAGAGAGCCAAATTCATTCTCAGCAAAAGATATAAAGCAATAACATGTTCATGAAATTATATTCATTTGGATGAGCAGGATGTAGAAAGAATTGTAAGAAGCAAGAATCTAAAAGAGAGGGTAAGAAGTAATAATGGAACTAAAGCGAATGTTTGAATCGGAAAGTGAAAATCTTGAAAACTGAAAGAAAATCTCGAACCCAACTTAGAAACCTATGTCGAAGAAAACTCTTATTTAGGGTAGTGGTGTCGTGATGCAGAATCGGTATGAGCATATGGTGTACAAGATTCTACATGACCATCCATTTGTTCTATAGTTTTGGTGTCAGATAAATAATGTCCTCAACATTTTAATGGCAAAAGTTTTTGGAGAGTTCTAAAAGTCACGTCTTTTCTGAATACGTATTTTCTAAGAGGTGTAATCAAAATTTGATTATATAAATTTAAATTTAATTTTGTTGTGTGAAAATTATAAAAATAGATAAATGGCTTGTAGTGTCGCCACACCATCAATTTAAGCATTCTCTTATATATATATATATATAAGATACATTAGGATTTAAGAAAAACCTTCAAGAAACATTCATGGAAGACTCAATTCGTTCACAACTTCATCAATTCGGATTATGAGGCACATGGAAGAACATAATCCATGTTTGAGTTAGCCTTACATACTTGGAAGTTTTGAATCTTGGAATAGCTTGGAAAAACTCACAAGATTATCTTCAAACCGTTGCCTTTTTCTCCCTTGAAACCTTGCTCTAAGTTGGAGAAGATGATTTTACGGAATAAGACTGAATAGAGATGTGTTAGAACTTGTTTGGGTATAAAAACGTCAAGTTATGGCCTTGAAAAGGTGAAAAAACAAAAAGTTGTCAAAGTCGTCAACGGGCCCACTTATGGTCCGTAGAAACTTCCACGGCCCGTAGGAACATCCATAAACTTTTGGAAAAATTTCGGGGTCTCTGGATCGATTCCACGAGCCCAAACTATGGCCCATAGAAAAACTTACGACCCGTAGGTTGGTCCGTCAAGTTGGGGGCTCAAAAATGAATTTTCAGGAGTTTTCCCACTAGTTAGCAGACGGGTCGTAACTCAAATCATGGCTCGTAAGTCATCTCGTAAGTACACTTTGCTCTGGTAGTCAGTTGTAAAATGGTCACAACGTTTGACTTCGAACTCTAAATGAGGTGAAATTGGTGGAATTGGAAACTAATTCAAAAAGATTTCATTTGGTAGGTCATAGGCCACCTAGTTCTTTGTGTTCTAAGAATTATGGTCATTTCAAGTTGACCCTTGTATACTCTAATGCGAGAAACTCAATTGATAGAAAAATTTTGAATTCGACTAAGTACTAGAGGTATTTTATGACCCTAATCTACTTCCCACATATAAAACTGAGTCTTGGAACATAAGTATAAGAATAGAATTACGGGGTGTCACAAAAAGTTTAAGAAGTCCCACACTTATAGTTTAGACAAAAGGTTTCTCTCCTACTTGTTTTTCTTTTCTCCATGGGATACAATTGTTTTTAAAAAAAATAATAATTTGATTGCCACTAAAATCTGATGACACGTCAAGGAGGGGTAGGCCTAGCCCTCTATAGAAGATGTGAAAATATGAGGAAAACCAAAAAAAGGTTAGCGCAAAACAGTGGCAAAAGGAAAAAGCTTCAAGGACGCTCATATTGGAGCCTTCCCGATTTTCTCATCTTAACTCTAAATGGTGGGAATTTCCATCCATTGGTTGTTAGTAAACCTCTGATCGATGTGGGTAAGTCTCTGTACTCTGTATATACCTTAATTGCATCAGTGTTATGGTTCATAGAAGCCAGTTTGTCCGCTACTTTGTTAGCTTCTCTTAAGCAATGTCTAGTAATCACTCCATGGTCCATTACTAGTTTCTTGAACTCATGCACCTTTTCCTGTGTCCTCCAAGGTACCCTCAAAGAGTTATTTTATATAATTTTGAATGAGTAGTGAATCAAATTTTTCCAAGATAAAGATATAACCATTGTTCACACACCACTTGAGCCCAAAAAGGAAGGAAGAGGCTTCAGCTAAGTTGTTGGTGCCTTGGCCCAATGGAAGAATGAAGGCCATGATGAATCTGCCCAGTGAGTCTCTGATTACTCCCCCACCACAACATGAATTACCAATACATGATCCATCTGAGTTCATTTTCACAAACAAGAGTGGGGGCATGATCCATTTGACTGGAATAACCATAGTTTCTAGGAGGTAGGTTTCTAGTATAGTGATTAAGCTTCTCCAATCATTTGGAATAAACAAGTTTGTAAAGGAGGACTTAGCTGGCAAATGTTGAAAGATATCAAAGAGGTGGATCTGAAAAAGAAAGGAATGGTAGACATTTTGAAGGCACTAGCAGTTCTATCAAGAAAATTAGGATGAATTAGAAAATTAGGATGAATTGTCTTAGCTTGTTCTTTTTTCTTTTTCTTTTTTTGTTTAAACACAATATGTAGGGGGAAGTTGGAGAGTTAGTATATTGAATTGGCAATGTATAATTTTATAGGGTTCTAGGCAGGAGTTTAAGAACCCTTTTGATGCTTGTAAAGTTTCCAACTTAGCACTTTTTTCTGGGATGGCTAAGTTTTTATTGAATAGAACTGTTACTTGCCCTCACACCCCCAAAAAATTGAAGGCTGCTCATGTTCATATTTGAGCTACATCTCAATCTCCAAAGCTCCCACATAATATCATTGGCAAAATTCTCATAACGTAGGATGCAATGGAGTTATGTCCCTTGAAATTTCAGAATTTGTATCGGAGTTCTCTGATATTAGTGTTTCTGGTGTTGATGCCCATGTCCCTAACAAAAGACTGCAAAATCCTTTGAGCATATTGTCCAGTGCAAAAGACGTGCTCAGAGCTTTCCGATGTTGGGGTCATACTTGCATCAATACAACAAGAACAATCATTAGAGTGAACAGTTCTCCAAGCTACAAATGACATTTAATAACGAACATCTTTGTGTCATAGTCTTGAATCAATTGAGATATGTTTCTGTTTTGTCTGACACTTTCCCAAGCATAGGAAACTGTAAAACCTCCTGATTCAGAGACCGTCCAAATAGGGGTATCTTCTTTGTCTTGGTTGATGGTAATAGAAAATCTAGCTATAATTTCTATGATGTAGTCATTTGGTTAAGGTATCAGTATTGTCCAATCCCATACACGTTCCCTGAAAACTTCATTCACACTAACATCTTAATATTCAGTGAAATTCTCCATAAGGAAGTAAAGTGGCCCCTGGGTGGTCCAATTGTCAAACCAAAAGCTAATGTTCCCTTTGCCTGTCCTCCACCAAATAAGGTCATCTACGGCGTCTCTAAACTCTCACATACCTTCCAACTATGTGATTGGGAAGGACACCAACGGACAGTATCGGGATGAACGTTAGTGCAGTATTTGGCTTTCAAAAAGCTGGTCCACACTGAATTTGAGGTTCTGAATTTCCGCTATTGTGTATCTGTGAAGGCTTTGCAAGTGTCTTTTAAACTTATGAAGTTAGCGCCTCCTTCATTGTATGGAAAACACAAATTCTCCCAAGAGATCCAATGGTGCTTCCAATTCTTCTAATGGGCCTTTGCAGTGCTTTAGGAGCCAGTAAATATGAGCTCTTACTTTTGTTGATAAGTTGCCCTAATACTTTCTCATAATATTCCAGAGTCTTGAGAATTAACTGGAGGGACACCTTGTTCTCACTACTGAAAATAATTGTGTCATCTGCAACAGAGAGGTGATTAATCAGAGCACTGTTAATGTTCATGTAGAAAGCTTTAAATGCAGGATTACTATGCAAAGGAGTTGAGCTTTTGTGAGACAAGTTCAGCAGTAAGGACAAATAAGGAGGGGAAAAGAGGGAGGTTTTTCCCCCTTTTTTGATGATGACAAACTGTAGTCTGATGACAGGACCTGCTTTGAGCATATGTTCCCTCTAAGTTGTAATTCCCCCTGTCTATAGTGCCCTCCTGACTCCCTGTTGCACAGTGTTACATCTTTTCCTTCCCCCTTTTGGCATCATTAAAACAAGGCAGCAGTAAACCAAGATAAACAACACAAAAAAGAAAAGACAGGTAAGGAGAGATTAGCAAAGATAGACAAAGGAACAGAAGCACCATTTCATTATCCAAAAGAGAACAGTACAAGCAGCAATGAACAAGACAGGAAGCATTCCACACAGATCATCATACAATGCAAACTAAGAATCACAGGGAAACAAAAAAGGAAACATAAACAGACTAGGGTGGGGTCGGCTTGGGAGCAAGGGACTAAAGAAGAAGGGTGAGACGAGCATTAGAATCCTCATGCGCCTTAAGGAGTTGCTGCGTAAGAGACTGGATCTCTGTAGTCTGGTTAGCATTGATCTCCTTCAACCGGGCCAGCTCATCCGCACCAGGTCCCTCAGAAACACCTGCAGCAATTTTAGCACAGAGAGAAACTAGCTCAACATCCTTTGCAGCAAGAGCAGCAGTCAAGTCCTCCACCTGATCCCTCAGGGTCTCTTGCTGAGCCAACAGTTCGGAGACCTGAGACTTACGAACACCAGCCCGGCCCTCACTGCATTCACATTCAACCAGGGTAGTATGAGAGAAATATTGCTTGACTGTACTAGGTACCCCGCGACGCAGCCGAACGCCAAAGTGTTCAAACACATTATTGAGGAGATAGCCATAAGGCAACCCATGCCGTCCCTCCTTAGTTGTGAGGACCTTAGTCAGATGCTCCATCATTATAGCTGGAAGATTGATAGGTTCCAAGAAGCTGAGCGCCTCCATAAGGACCAGGTCTGTCATGGTAGTGATGGTGCGTTTCTCAAACCTAGGCAGAAGGACCTTGTTGACGAATTCAAAATACAATTGATACTGCCCCTTGAGAAACTTCTTTGAGACAACACAGGTATTAAGATTTGGAACTTTACCAGCTTCCACCAAAAACCCTTTAGTAGGAGCACGATCGACCACACTGCATATGCCCTGCCTATCCACCTTTATAATTGTGCCTAGAATATCCTCATCTACCCAAAAAGAAGTGTCCCCAATGGATGTAACAAAACCACCATCCCTTTGAACATCAGCATTGTTGTAGAATTGACGAACCTCCCACTCATGAAGTGTGGGAACAGGCCAGGAAAACAAATGATCCCACCCTTGAATAGAAATGGAGTCGACCAGATCCCTCATGCCGACCATGCTCTTAGCATTAGGTTCAAACTCACGACCACTTAACACCTTCTGTTTGGCAAGCATTTTCACCCAATCCTCCCGGGAACCCCCTTGATCTAATCTAACTTTTTTAACCTATGGACCTGGTTCCCGAGTGGAAGTAGGGGCACGCTTTTTAGTACATGCAGGTCTCTGGTTACGAGACTTCATAGTCCCAGTATTCAACTTCAAGTTCACTAACTCCTCATAAGAGTCAGCATCACTACTATCAGCTGTATCATCCAACGAAACAACATTGTCAGACGAGACTTTCTCCTCAATCACCGTAGAACTGTGTAACCTCCTTTTGGCAACAGTTTTGACTTTGTTAGCGGCAATGGCATCTTTTAGACATTTTTTCTGAGCATGCCGAGTAGGGTACGACCGAGGAGGTACCTGAGGCTCCGCAGGCGCAAGAGGAGGTTTGGGAGTGAGGGGAATAGGTGACTCCTTCGGCACAGCAGAGGAAGAAGGTTCCTGAGCGGAGGGAGGAGGACGGTGCTGAATACGGTGGATTAAGGGCTCTTCGTCCTCATCTTCAGAGGTAGAGTCGGCATGAAGTAAGACACCCAACGGTTGAACCGCACTACTAGGGGTGCGATCAAACTGAGGGGTCGCAAGAGCGAGTTGCAGATCTGGGGACGGAGAATCTTCTGGGTTAAAGGTGGCATCCTCTTTGAGGGACATCAGGCCCTTAGCCACCCATTCAGGTCCCTCGGCAAGAATATTTGATTCAGGAGCCGAGTCCTCAAGAAGATCTCCCTCAAAATGTTTCTCAGAGATGGAGGAGGAGCCAGGACCAGAAGGAACAAGAGGAACACGCTCAGAAGCAGAGGGTAGTTCTGAACCAGAAGGAACAGAAAGCAAAATATGGGAAGGAGAAAGTGATGGAGATAATGGTGACAGAGATGATGGAGAAGATGAGGATGAGTCGGGGTTTGGCAAAGAAAAAGGGTTAGTAGAGGGAAACATTTCTTTTTCTGAAGCAGAATGTGGATGTGCCATTGGACAAGAGAAGCAAAAAGACCAGAGCAACAGAAACAGAAAGTGTAGAACCAGTGAGAGAAAAGAGGACCTTTTAGAATTTGATATGAGAAAGAAAAAGAAACAACCAGGGGTATAAATAATAAGTGTTAGAAAGGGCGTCTGGATTGTGATTGGTTGTGACGCTTGGGAAGACGGGAAGAGCAGACGTCCGATCAGAAATTCTGAACGAATAGGACAGATACTTAGTATAACCATTGTACATTAATGCTATGCAGAGAAAGCTAACCTGATAGGGTGTCAGGTCCCTTGTTCAGTGAGCCTGAGGAG
>JBCEWC010008931.1:0-19326 GCA_038996855.1 Solanum aculeatissimum | reverse complement strand
TAGGATTCCACTATGGGGGCACACCAGGATTATGGGACGTTCCACATAAGCACATAGTCAATCAAGATTCCCAACATCCATATCATGAGCATAATAAGAGAGCATTATCATAATCAAAGCTAAATAAGCATAGTTTTACAAAACCAAACATTTAACATAGCAAGTCGACGTCCAAGAGTCTAGAATGGTCAAGAAGTCTCTACATAGATGAGCGGGGCCTTGACAAGTTTGAGGCTTACCCTCAAGACATAAGAAAGTAAATAACATAATGTAAAGTAGGTAGATAGACGGTGGCTATTGTTCTTGAAAAAAAGGTCTCACCACTAGAAAAGTCTTCACAAATGATCAAGCGTCGTCCGATAGAATGTAGATATCATCTCCGATCCCTTCATGGTTAGAAAATGTAGAAAAATAATATGGGTTAGAAAAATTAAGCACTAAGTATGTGGGCATGCAATTCACATGACAATATAGTATGACCAAGCAACATGACAAGGGGACAAGTGATACGAAGGAGTGCGCATAGCCAAAGAATAATATAACAAGATGTTATGCCATGATGCATGAGATGCAATCCTATGATCAATATATAAATCGGGGATGTGACCTCAACCGACAACATGAAAAGACCCGAGCGAGTCACTAACCAGATCCAGACTACTTGCCAAGTAGTACCCTAAACACCCTTGAAACAAGGGGTAACATAACAAAGTTTCCCATCTAGGGAATTAACCCATGGTGGCACATGGTTTGACAGAAAGGAGTATGGACCCTGTGGAGATAGTCCACCCACCTCCAATCCCTCGGTACTAAGTCTCATCCCACGGAAATACGTATAGGTACATGCAACTTCAAAATAGAAAGACTTATATTCGTTTTCAAAACATGCATCATTAGTCAAAACAAACCATAGTTCAAATCATATTCATGCTTAGGCCAAAGGCCATCAAGAGTTTACAAAACATTTCATGATCATTCCATGTCAATAAAATAAGAGTAGCTCATCTACATAGCTTATCATATCAAGCATTCAAAACATATCAATATGGTGCAAGCACCCAATATGCTCAAAGAGCCATGGCAAGGAGACTATGTGATCACAAGTCCTAACATAACATTCAAAAAATGAGTTTCATCAAGAGTTTCAATATAACAATAACCATGCATATGCCATGAATGAGGATCAAGAACATGGGTAATGGAATTCAAACTTAGTTTCACAATTTGAAGGGCAATTCATCATAAATCATGTAGAAATCCATAAATAAAGCTTAATACAATTTACCCATGCATAATTAAATCATGAAACAGATATGCAATTGATTAATCAAGGGTTTCCATGAACATTCATAAATTCAAGCTTAAAATCATGTTTAAATCACCTAAACACTACAACACACAATTCCCAACATTAAACTACATTAATAGTGGAATAACCCATAACTTAATTAAAAGCTTAAAATCATAATTTAAAGGTGAGGGTTCTTTGGGTCTTCAAGGATGAAAGAAGATCCTTGAATCAAATTCCACATACCTTGAATTCACCAAAGGAATTGCAAAGTCAAACTAGTCAAGGTTGTCTTCCCCGAAATTCTTCAAGCTTTCTTCAATGGAGGTCAAGAGGATTTTAGAATTCTCAAAGTGTATAGAGGAGGCTTAGAATAGATGAATAAGGGTTTGGGTCTTGATTTAGGGGCTTAGGAGACTTTAGGATACCTAAAAGGGGCCTAGGGGTTTATTAAATCATGAAATTACCATTAATGAAACGGACATTTAATTTCCAAGAAGAGTGACATGGTGGAGCTACGGTGCCCATGAACATGACTCACGGTCCGTACAAGGCACCATCAAACTTGCCTTAGCCAAATTTTCAATGCAAACTCTCGGAGAACTTTTTGGACCACTTGAAAAACCTTATTATTATAGTGTGCACTGATTTTAAACTCATTTTTGGTGGTTAATGTTCACCATAAGTCTCCCTTATATAGCCATGTTCAAGAGAATTATGTTGGTTAAGCTTATTTTAAGAACCGTTGGAAGGGTCAAATTTAACTGGTCATATCTCTTAGAACAAGATGAACTAGATGGATACGACCTATCAAATTGAATCTCTTTGAGTTCGATTTCCAACACACTTAGTTTCACTTGATTCAGAGTTTGGATGAGAAAGTTATGCCCATTTTCGTAAAGGTTGTCTGTACAGGGATTTTTGTTGAGTTTTGGCTAAGACATGCTTCAAGGAGACCTTATACGGGTCGTGAAGCCTTGTACGGTCTATGTGGGGGTCTCTTGGTCCTTAACACTGGTCGTGGTGAAGTGTTTCATGAAGGTCTCAACCTAAGGAATAGTTCTAAGTATAGGGTTAATGTTCCGGAACTCGAGTCATCGAGACGTAAGCCCTCATGGGCCGTTTGACCTTTGATAGATCATGTGGCCTTTCGTGGTCCCAGCCCATGGATGGTGTTTGGCCAAGTGAACTATCACGGACCAGTAGACGATCCGTGCAACATCTCACGGTCCATATGGGCTTCCATGTGGACGTTAGAGTGGAAAATTTCTAAGTATGGGATTACCGTCTCGGAACTTCATCAGTGAAGATTTAAGTGTTGCTCCACTGATGGGTGCATGACCCGTGATCCTCTACATGACTCATGAAGTGGGTCATCTAGGAGACCTCTAGAAACTTTTCATGCCCGTTTTATTAATAGTTTGTTTGTAATTTTGGTAATTTGCTATGGCCATTTTAGCCTTCCTAAGCCCTCCTAAACACCTAATTTAGCCTATACTCCTTCATTCTCATTCAATTCAATTCATTACACGTAGAATATTCAAATACTCTCTCCTAAAAGCTCCTCTCAAGTGAGGCTTGAAGATTCAACTTGGGAATTCAAAGAGACCTTCTTCTTCAATCAATTTCTTCTCTATTTTTCTTATTCATGGTCCCTTTCAACCGTGAAGACCCCAAAAACTCTTTTACTCTTGATTTCACAAAATTAAGCTTACTTTGAACATGAATCTTTTAAATTATTGTCTATTTGATTAAATTGAGTTATGAACTATGTTTAATTGTTGTTTTTAAAGGAAATTAAGCCCTAATATGTTGAATTATCTGAATATTATGAAGATTTGAATATGCATTGTACCTTTAAAGTTTGATTTAAGAATGGGTAATCTAAATTGTGATTTAAATATGGATTTACTTGAATTTCATATTATATTGTTGATTTAAGTTTGAATCTCTATTGCCCATGCATTTCCCTCATCTCTTATGCCATATGCATACATGAATTATGATTTTCATGGAACTCTTGATGTGGGCTAAGTACCAATTATGATTATGGATTTGTTTTGAAAGTAAGTATTGGTTATGATATGCTTGTGATCACATCATGTCAATGATTATGGATCTTTGAGCAATATTGGGTGTTTACACTATTATGTTATGATTAAGGAGCTACTCTTATGTATGTATTCATGAAAGTATGATATGAACTATTGATTGACATTTAGCACAAGAAAGCATGATTATGACGTATGTTGGTTTTCAGCCTAAGTATGCATTGTTACAATTTGATAGACTTGTCAAACTTTTAAAAGCACGTATATGTATATGTATTCCCATGGGATGACGACTTAACACCGAATGAGATTGGAGATGGGGGCTTGACCTAAGGGATCCTTATGTAAAGTCTCATTTCTCATAACTATGTGCCAACATGGGTTTTATTCTCCTCTTTGAGGGATGGTTATTCCCCTTTTTAGGGATGGTTATTCCTCTTTTTAGGGATGGTTTATTCCCCTCTTTGAAGGATAGGGACTACCTAACAAGTAGTCTCCCCTTTTCTTCGGTGTAGGGTGAACATTGAGGATTCCAAGTTGTAACTCACTTGTTCTTATCTTGTGTCAATTGAGGTCACATCCCTGCTATGGCTAAAGTACTTTTGCATTCATGCATCATTGATTTCATAGCATATTAATATTGTATCCTTTTTTATTTACTTTCTTCTATATATGTGCCCTTGTAATCTAACATTGATTTACAAGAACTCATGTGCCTTTTTATGCCCACATACTTTGTACATTCAAATGTACTAACACATACACTTTTTCCTACATGATCTAACCATGTAGGGACCGGAGACTATCACTTCCACCTCTTGATGGCTAGTTGATTGATTCAGAGTTGCTTGTGGTAAGTCCTATCATCCAAGGACAAACAAACTTCTATCTACTTTTTATGATTATGTTGCCTATCTCCTTACTTTAAGGGTGAGCTCGAGAAGTGTCTTTGCCCCCGACCTATTCTAGACTAGAGGCATTGTTGGACATCTTGTAGACTCTCATACGAATTATGCTATGTGTATTTCTTTGAGATGTTATTGTTATGTATTATGCATGGTTGATATAATTATGTGATATGAGATATTATGAAAAGTCCTAAGTCCTATGATACCCTCAAGCTTGAGTCTTCCTGACCCGTCCCTTAGTTATATGTGATATGTGTATGTGAATCCATTTATATCCCTATCCCTATGATATTCCCATACCGTGAGTCATACTTACCCCCCCCCGTAGAACTATGTGTTTAATGTATATTCATGCGCTTCCAAATTAATGATGCTCAAATGTATGCTTTGAGGCTTGTTTGGAGACTGTCGGGTGCCCATTCGTCGTGTCACTCCTAGGACTTACTCCTGGGTCATGACACATCAATTGTATCAATAGTCTAGTGGTAGAAATATATCTTATTACAATCAAGATGGGGCCTATTATAGCCCTAGATGGTTCATGTCACGATCCCGAATGAGTTATGAGTGGAATCTCTTTAACCCTTCGATGGGACAACCAATACTTTAACCCAACCAATTGAACTAGAACAATTTAGATAATTTTTAAATTACAGAAGCAATTTTAAATAAGCCAAACAAGTTGAGTTTCCATGAACTCAAACAGAAACTTAACAACATAAAACACTACCCAAGAATTGAAATTTATTGTACGAAAACTCTAACTACAAGTCTAACATAAGGGGATGCAACCCCATAAGTTCATAATAAAGTAAAGTCCAAGAGTCTGTGTCCGAATAATGGACCAAGAAGTAAAGATACGGTAGTTTGAACAAGCTGGCTCACCTTTGAATTTGGTAGATCACTGGTCTCCTAGCTGAGGTCTTTCAGTAGCCGTCTAAAAATGTCTTGTACTCAACAAAGAAAGAACAACTAGTATCAGTGTACTAGTAGGATCACGAGGCTATTCTAATAATTGAGATATATTACAAGTAACTATAACACAATAAATCAGACATATACAGAGAAATCACAATGTTCACCATTCATATTCAATATATTAATTTTAGATTTATCAACTTAATAAAATTTCAATTATAGTCTTCTCAAGGAATCCATATTCGGATAAATTATATAGCAAAATATGACGCCTGATCTAATAATGTGTCAGAACGTGACACTCAATTTAATAATGTATCAAAACGTGATACCCGATCGAATAATATATTGCAACGTGATATCCAATTCAATTATATGTTGAAACATAACACTCGATCCACAATCACAATCACAATGAATAGTTCACAACTTGTCAAGTTCAAGTAATAGGTTGATTGCATGCAATTTCATCATGAGAAATCATCGATTAGCTTTATATCATTATTCTATTTTTCACAGACATGCACGAAGTACAATGAAGTGGTTAACAAACATATATCACATAAATAGGAATTTTAAACCATCACCTACCTTAAATTCAAGTCTTAAACTCTACAGAATCAACGTTTTTCCCTTTTTCAAAATTCTAGCTTATTCTTGATTTATAAACAACCAAGAAAAAATATATAATCAACAACAATGACCTAATTTATTTAGATTATATTAAAATTTTAACCCTTAGCCACTTCCATGGCCATCTCCCTCAACTAGAACTTTTACCCATCATTAATTACAGGTGTAAATCCTCCCATTTGATAATTTCTCCTAGAATCTAAGGTCTAGGAATTGAATTACAAGTTAGAAAAATAATTAACTTATCTTTAACAATAAAACTGGTGGAAAATTAGAGAAAAATATCCCTAGATCATTTTTGGTCTCTCAGGGACGAAGTGGGAGAAATAAGAATGAATTTAGAAATTTTTTATATTAAAAAACCATATCTGCACTACCATTGCATCCACTTATCCCATCATGAGGCACCACTACAATGGGATCCATCTCATTATGTTAGCTTGCACAGGGACAAAAACTTTGTAACTCACATCTCAACTATTGACCCAAAGTGGACAATATCACTAGTGGGATGTGTCATTACAAATGGTATCAAAGCCACCCCTATATCATCCTTTTTTATGTGGGCCACAATTCAACTAAGTTTAGGCAAATTTTGATTAGGCGGGACAAACATCAATGTTGAGTCTAGGCAAATTCCATGCAGTCAAGAAAACCTTATCGAGGACGTTGATTCCATATAATGGGTGTATATAACAACTTTTCTTAAGTAAAAAATCCCATATCGACAAAACATAGGTGAGATATTGGGTATATAAGTAAGTAGACCATACCTACTAGTGTTATATTTTAAAGCCATATGGGCTTAGACACAAAGCCAATAATATCACTAGTGGGTTGGGCTGTTATAAATGGTATCAGAGTCACTCTTATGTCAACCTTGTTGATATGAGACAAAGTTCAATTGAGTTTAGGCAAATTCTGATAAGGTGGGGCAAGCCTTAGTAATGAGTCTAGGAAAATCTCTTGCGATGAGGAAAACCTCAATGAGGACGTTGAGTCCATATATGGGGTGTATGTAATAAGACTTCTTAAGATAAGAAGTCTCACATTGACAAAACACAAGAGAGATATTGGGTATATAAGTAAGAAAACCTTACCTATTAGTGACATATTTTAAATTCATATGTTCCTAAGCCTAATGCAGACAATATCACTAGTGGGATGGATTGTTACATCAATCCTATTTTTACAACACACTCTCAAATCATGACATTTCAAAATATACCTTTTGTGCCAAGATCAATTTTGAAATTCTACTTGCCTGAATTCAATTTTGTAAAGTTGTAAAGTCTCCTTATTGTCATGGCTATCAAATCATATGATCAAACTAACAATTTAATCCTCAAACCATTACCATATTTTCCTATACCTCGCATGACTCAAATTTCATCCAAAATTGTCCTAGGCTAAAAAATTTGAACTTACTACTTTAAAGGATTCTTGCCTAATTTTTTCCTATTGATCTACCTATAACAATGGGGTTAGGTCATTATAATAATATAAACTTAACCATCACTCATCCTCAAGTGATCAAATAAAAAACGAAGGCTAAGATAAGAATAAAGAAGTACCTAAATTGGGGAACAACTGAGGGTACTTGTCATGCATATCATTTTTTATTTACTAAGTTGTTTTTTCAACTAGATGATACTTACATTAGACCTTCACAAACTTGATCTCTTTGGTATTCAACTTTTGGACATCCCAATAAAGAAACACAACTGGCTTTTCTTCATATTAATTATTCTTGTCTAACAACACTAAGTCCCACTTAATGATATAGTCCACATCCCCATGGAACTTTTTTATCATAGACATATGAAACACTAGATGGACACTGGATAAAATAGGCAGTAGAGCTAATCTGTAGGCCACTGGACGTACACATTTAAGGATCTCGATTGGGCCAACACAGCGAGGACTAAGCTTGCTTTCCTTACCCAAGCTCAGAATACCCTTTATGGAGGACTCTTTTAAGAAAAATAGCTCATTAGGCTAAAATATCATATCCCTAGACTTGAGATATCCATACTCATTCTGTTGACTCTGGGCTATTAAAAGCTTAGCTTGGTGTAAGGTTCCAGACTTTGAAAAGCCTTAACGATGCCTAAAAATTGATTTCGGAAGTTTTTGATCGAGATGACACCTCATGGTCCCCTCCACAAGCTGTGGAGGCTGCCCAGGGATGGCCTTTGGTCTTGTGTGTGGCATGCTATGGCTTAAGGTAGAGTTCAAGACCAAGTGGCCCTCCACTGAGCCCTTCACGGCTCGTGGTTCTCACCACTGGCCATGAAAGTTGCTCGTGGTAAGTGCCCTTGGCTTAAAAGCCACCGTGTGGCCTAAGGCACCCACCACGAGCCTTGGTATAGAAGGTGCCTTTCACACGATCTATGATGCCCTCCCACGAGACCCTTGGCAACTTTTTAAAGCTCATTTCATTAATGGTCTTTTCATAATTATGATTTATTTTAAAGGCCTTTTAGGGTCTTAATACCTATCCTAATCCCTCAAATAAGGTTATACTCACTCTTCACTCTCATTACTCTCTCATTGCACTCAACTCTAGAATTTATACTCTCCTAAAGCTCCTTTCAAGTGTGACATTGAAGATTCAACTTGAGAATTCAAGGGAGGATTTCTTTTCAAATCAATTTATTCTTAATCCTTCTAGATTACTCAAGGTATGTGAGAATTTATTCATGACACCTTTCAACCATGAAGCCCCAAAATCTTTCACTACTCAATTTATGAATTTCAAGTTTACTTTAAATGTGGGTCTTCTAACTTAGTGTTGATTTAATTAAATTGAGATATGAGATGTGTTTAATTATTGTTTTTAAAGTGATTTGAGCCCAATTATGATGAATTTCATTGATGTTATGAATGTTCAAATATGCATGTCCCTTGATCTTTGAAATTATGCATGAGTATCCTAAATTATGATTTAATAGTTGATTTTCTTATGATTCAATTATGAATTTACCTTATTATGATGTTTTAAACATAAATCTCTATTGCCCATGTTATTCTCTCATCTCTCATGGTATTTGCATATATGTGCATTAATTTTCAGGGAGGTTATGATGTGGGCTAAGACCTAATTATGATTATGTTCTCAAGAAAAGTATGGGTATTTTAAGATTGTGATCATATGATGTCTATGATATGACACTTTGAGCATTATAGGTGTTATTCACCACTATGTACATGTGCGAAAGAGCTACTCCTATGCATAAGTATGACAAGAAAGTATGATTTGGCTTTTAGCCTAAGTATGCATGATTATGAAGTTTGTTTGGCTTTTAAGCCTAAGTATGGATGAAAATAATTTGAAAGACCTATGCTCAATTTGAAGTATGTTTATGTATATGTATTCCCGTGAGATGATGTCTTAGCATCAAATGAAATTGGAGGTGGGTGCACGACCTAAGTAGTCCTTAAGTAAAGTCTCCTTTCTCATAACTACGTGCCAACGTAGGTTCATGTTTATGTCCCTGTTTAGGGATGATATGTTATGGAAATCCTTTCAAAAAGATGAGTTCGTAAGGGAGGTGGCTATCACACTGAAAAGAAGAGTTCGTAAGGTGTGGTGTAAGCTACCTTTGGCAAGTAGTCTACTCTCATTCGATGGGAGGCTTTCATCAGACGAATTCATGTATTAGCTCGCATGGGTTTGAGATGTAGGGTATTCCTACTATGTTATGTATATTATGGCATTCATGCATCATGGTACAATCTAGATGTTTAGAGATAGAGGCTTCATAGACATTTGAGTAGAGAATTTATTGACTATTACCTACCTTCCAAATTTGATCATTGGAAATTATTATTATGATAGAGTTTTTATTTATTTATTTGAGGATTGTTTTGAGTATTCTTCTGCTATTGAGTGTTGATGTGACGATGAGGCCATGTGGTTCTCTTGGAGAATCAATAATGGTTCTTCAAGTGTCGGCCACGCCAAGGTTACCCTCCCAGGGCGTGACAGATCCCCCTTTGGAAGAGCAAAATTGTAAATGAATGACTTGAAAGAAGACTATTTGTGTATTCATTCTTGTCTATGTGTTTAGTACGGTATATCTATGTAGATCACATACATTATATACATGGATATACAATAATATCCATATGTCTCACGTACTTTACAATTTGATTTCGACTATGAGGTTTCACTCTAAATCAATCTATATAACCTCTGATTTTACTCAAACTTAATATATTGCATTTTTTGTGTTCTACCACTGTATACCAACCTTATCCATTGAAAAATATATTTTTTCTAGTCTTTTGAATGTTATAGAATACAATAACAACAGGGGTTTGATAGAGTGTATTAGAAAAATAATGCATGCTTTAATTAGCTTAGTGTATTATCAAATATTGAGATATGTATTACTAATATTATGAATTTTCATATATCAATAATATAAATCAAGATTTCAACATATACATTAGATTAATTTATTTTTTTGGTTGAAACTGACATATTTTATAGAAAAATCACAATGTGTCTCACTATTACAAACTACGTCACCATCCTCTCGACCATCTTCTTCCAACTCCTTTGCTACATTATATGTTTATGTAAACAATTTATCTATCCATCCTTTGTCTTTATAGTTGGTTTTCTTTTGTATGATGCAAATATTCTTGTTTTACTCTCCTCTTTGATCATCTTCAAAATTTTTCTGTGTTTGATTACTATTTTGTTCCACAAGGCACCATTTTGTGCCTGCCAATATGGCGTATATGCACTGCAACCATTTCTCTGATAAGTGCCCTGCTAATATTCTCTTTGGCATTCCTTGTAATTCTACTCCATATGCATTAAATTGATTAATGACACAACTACCCCTCAAATTTCTCTCAAAATAATTCTCATTTTCCTAAGTTAAAGAGTGCGGAGGGTATTTTTTAATAAACCTTTTTTATAGATGTTATGCAAGGCTTTACATTTCTATTACATCAAATCAAACAGTGTAAAGAAATTATGTCAACATAACTAAAGTACATCATATATAACATTATTCTTATACATCTATCAATTAGTGTAATTTTGAAAATTAAGTTTGAGAAAGGTAGAGTTTACGCAACTCTTATCCTTGGTTTGGAAGGTAGAGATCCTGTTTTCAAGATATCATCGACTCAAGTAGACCTCACTCAAGAGAAGTGTGAAAGTCCAAGAAAAAAGTCTTGAAAATTTTCTGAAGTGTCAATATTACGACGGGGTTTACGAGTCATATAGTGGTTCGTGAACAATTCCAGTAACTCAATTTTGAGGATCAACTTTTTACAAAAGTTTTTATGGGTCATATACTATTTAATGAGTCATAAATATTGTTCATAGAATGAGGACTAAACTTGGTAAAATTGGAGTTCTTTAGGAACTTGGTTCACGACTTATCAGACGACCCGTAGAATCTTCTACGAGCCGTAGGTCGTGCCATGGATTTATGGATCAGGGAACAATCTCTGAAAGTTAAAAAATGGCATCAGACGAAACTCTTTCTATGACTCGTAGAATGGACCACGACTCGTGAACGGGGTCTCGTGGTCCTATCCGGCCAAATTTTTAAACGGGTAAATTTGACATTTTTTATTAATTAAAGCCTAAACTACGTCCTTTTACCCTTAAAACGACTCCTTATAATCCTTGTCAACCCTAATTCACTCATTCTCCTCCACTCCAAACATATTCTGAGTCCCAAAACTCTCTCAAGCCTCCTTCAAGAGCTCAAGCAAGAAGACCAAGTTAGCATTTCGATTTCTTCATCACCAAATCAGTTTTTCTCCATTAAATCACTAAGGTATGTCGATTTTATTGTGGGTACCTTCCTACCCACAAGTCCAACCATCTTTTTCTCCAACTACATGAAAGTATTTTATGAACTCTTGCATATGATGTTATTATTATGCACTCCATGATGATCTATTTTTTGCATTATATACATGGGTCTTGTTTGGATTCTTAAAGTATTGATTGTTAAGCATGAATACCAATTAAAGGCATATTTCATGAGTTGATTCATATCTATTGAAACTATGCATGATATAAATTGTGAAAGATTGTGAAAATGAGGTGAATTTCATGATACCTAAATTGAGATTTTCTACTACAAGGTTGGTGAGTTGATTAAATATCTTCCAAATGAGTTATACTCTTGAATTGCATGATTTTAAGTACATGTGTATCTACCCACCATGTTTGACTAAATTATCATGACAAAGATTCCTATGTTGATGAAATGTTATTGCATGAATTGAAAGACAAACATGTTATGATAAATTATGGGCTCCTAAGAATGCATTGAACTCATGAAAGGTTCCTATGATTTGTAAGTAAGATGTTGAGCCCTTATGTTATATTTCACCATCTTGTGAATGAGTGTTGTACATGAAGGGGTCAAGTATGATAAGTGTTTTACCATCATGTGCAACTAATGCTCACTAGAAGAGGTCAAGTATATTGCAAGTCCCACCCTCATGTGTAAAGCTATACCACTAGAAGGGGTCAAGTTTACAGATATTTTTACCCTCTAGTATAAGGTATACACTCACGTATAGGGGTCAAGTATATGAATGAGATACTCTTATCATGTTGCCATGTTTCTCCATGCTATTCAAGTTAAGATTAACTTATAGTTATGTCAAGTATTCCATGGGATTAGACTTAGCATCAAAAGATACTTAAGGTAGGAGCTCGACCCAAGGGGTCCTTATATAAAGTCTTGGTCTCTCAACTATGTGCCACCATAGGTTCATGTTATTTTCCCTAAATGGGTGTTTACTGGTAGATCCAACTAGGTCAAGCTAACTACCTTGTGCGGTCAAGTTTAGTTTACCTTGGAATGTAGACCACTCCTTTTTCGATAAGGATTTAAGCATTAGAATTCCAAGTAGTAACTCGCTTGGTCTTATATGTTGGTTAAGATCTCCTCCCACATATGTATGTTGTGTTATGAAAATTTGATTATCTCCATGCATGTTCAAGTAAAGATAATATTTTACATGTTGTATTGAGGTTATGTCTATTGATCATGATTATGCATCTCGATTATCATGGGTTACTTTCTTTGCTTGCATTGCACCCTGCATACTAAGTACATTCCAGGTACTAACACATACTTTTTTCCTACATGATCTAACCATGTAGGGACCGGAGCTCCTATCCATCCTCCTCCTCCATGTGGCTAGTCGGATTACTTGAAGATTGCTATTGGTGAGTCCTCCACTCTGGCTACATATCCACTTTACTTTCGTGTCTTAATTAAGACTTGTATATTTTTGTATACTTATCTTTTTAGGGTGAGCCCGAGAGATGTCTTGGCCTCCGTTCCGTTCATATTAGAGATATCATTGGATATGAAAAATATATGTATTGGGCTTAACTCCCATTATGCTTATGTGATTATGCAAAACTTCCCTTAGTCCCTACTCCCTTCTATGTGATGATATTTGTTGATGATGTGATGGAAGTCCCAAGTTCCGGTAACATCCTCATAGCGTGAGTCCTTCTTACCTGCCCCTTAGAATTTATTTGTTATGTGATTCATGAAAATCCTCTTCCCTAAAACATCCCCATAGCTTGAGTCTAAAGTCCCACTTCTCCTAGAATTATTTGTTACTTGCTTGATTATTTAATTATCCTTCCGCAACCAAGGGTGTGCAAATGATATGTTAAGAGGCTTATTTGGGTTGCCTTCGGGTTTTCCATTCATTGTGTCATGTCTATGCCATAGGCTTGGGTAGTGAAAAACTTGGTATCAGAGCACTAGGTTTGTAAATAGTCATCAGAATTCCAACACACCACGTTAAGTAGAGTCTTGTTCATGTTGTGAAACATGCCACAACTATTAATAGGAGGTTATGAGACTTTTTAGGAAATGATTAACTTTTTCATACTCTATGTCGTGCTATAGATTTGAACTAAGGTTCTATTTTTCCTAACGTATGGTATTTTGCTCTTTTAGATCATGCCACCAAGGAGAATGCCATAAAGAGCTCCTACACCCGAGGGTGATCCAACCCCTCCAGTTCCTCAAGATCCCTAAGAACAAGAAAGGATAATGCACACTGAGTACTGGAATGTCATTGCTATTTTGGCACAAGTCATGACCAACCAATTGAACCAAGGAGCCCAAGCTCCTCATGCTCCCACCCGGGCTTCAAGAGTTAGGGATCTTACAAGAATGAACCCTCCGGAGTTCCATGGATCCAAAATGGAAGAGGACCCCCAAGAATTCATTGATGAGATATATAAAGTGCATGTTATTATGGGGGTGAGTTTAGAAGATAAGGTAGAACTTGTGGCCTATCAACTTAAGGGCCATGCACAAAATTATTTTACTCAATGGAAGAAAGAGAGAGAGAGGACAATGATCTCATTCCATAGGAGGAATTCAAGGTCACCTTCCTCAATCGTTTCTTTCCTATCGAAGTGAGAGAGGCAAAGATGATGAAGTTCATGAATCTAAAACAAGGCTCCCTAAGTGTGAGGGTGTATTCCCTTAGGTTCAACAAGCTCTCAAAATGTGCTCCTAATTTAGTTGTTGACTCAAGGGCAAGGGTGAATAAATTTGTGTTAGGGGTATTTGATTTGGTGATGAAGAATGCCGCACCGCTATGCTTGTGGATGATATGGACTTGTCTCAGCTCATGACATATGCCGAACAACTTGAAGAGGAGAAACTTAGGAAAAAAGAGTGGGGAGTTCAAGAGGGCTCAGTATGATGGTGGCTTTCAAGGTGCTAAGAGTGGTCGCTTCCAACAAGGACATAAATTCCAAGGCTAAGGGTCCTCCAATTCTCAAAATCAAGGATTTGCTAATGATAGAGTTCCTGACCCTAATGCTCAAGGTGGCAATGATGGAATGACTTTTACAAGGTGCCAAAAATATGGAAGGAATCATGGTGACAAATGCTTGAGGAATTTGAATGCTTGCTATGGGTGTGACAAGGTAGGCCACAAGATTGTTGATTGTCCTTATGCTCAAAATAAGGGTAGAGATGCTCATTCCTCAGGGGCAAGGTGCTCATGTTGATAAAAGAGAACAAGGTGGCCAACAAGGGGGTGTTTCACGTCACAATCGATTTTATGCTCTTCAAGGGAGATAAGGAGTGGATAAGGTTCCCGATGTTATTACTGGTATATTAAAGGTTTTTGATTATGACGTGTATGTTTTATTGGATTTGGGTGCCACACTTTCTTTTATTAATCCTTTTGTGCTAATAAGCTTTATGTGTTTCTCGAAACGTTATGTGAACCCTTTGAGATATCTACCCTCGTTGGTGAGTCCATTATTTCTAGAAGAGTCTATAGGGGTTGTCCCGTATCTATATTGCATAAAGTTTTACCTTGTTATTTCCTTTAACTTTGCATGGTAGATTTTGATATCATTCTTGGGATGAATTAGTTACATGCATACTATACTTCCATTGATTGTAGGACTCATAAAGTTAAGTTCCAATTTCCTAATGAGCCCGTCTTTGAGTGGATAGGTCATAATTCGCTGGTTAAGGATAGGTTCATTTCTTGTCTTAAGGCCCAGAAATTGATTTATAAGGGTTGCATATACCATATTGTACAGGTTAGGGATGTTGAGTCTAAAGCCCCTCCTATCGAGTCGGTCCCAGTGGTCAATGAGTTCCTTGATATCTTTCTCGATGAGCTTCCCAGTGTTCCTCCCAAAAGGGAAATACATTTTGGTATAGACCTCTTTCCTAATACATAACCTATTTCCATTCCCTCCTTACCATATGGCCCTGACGGAGTTAAAGGAGTTGAAGTACCAATTAAAATACTTATTGGAGAAGGGTTTCATTGTAAGTCACCTTGGGAGCCACCGATGTTGTTCATAAGAAAGAAGGATAGCTCCCTTAGAATGTGCATCGAATACCTGTAACTCAACAAGATCACCATTAAGGACAAGTATCCTTTTCCAAGGATAGATGACCTATGCGACCAACTACATGGGGCTAGTCATTTTTCTAAGATTGATCTCCGGTCCGAATATCACCAATTCAGGGTGAGAGAGTGTGATATTCCCAAAATGAATTTTTGAACTAGATATGGGCACTTTGAATTTGTTGTGATGTCATTTGGCTTAACTAATGCACCGACGATATTCATGGATCCCATGAATAGGATCTTTAAACCCTACCTTGACATATTTGTAGCGGTCTTCATAGATGACATTTTGATATATTCCCGAAGTGAAGAAGAGCATGTGAATCATTTGAGGGCCATGTTATTGCAAACTTTGAGGGATGAGAGGTTGTTTGCCAAATTTAATAAATCTAAATTTTAATTGAAAGAAGTTGCATTCCTAGGGCATGTGGTGTCAGGTGACAGAATTAAAGTGGACCCTAAGAAGATGGAAGTAATAAAAAATTGGCCTAGACCTTTGACTCTAACAAATATTAGGAGTTTCTTGGGCTTGGCGAGATACTACTGGAGGTTTGTGGATGATTTTTCTTCAATTACTTCCCCTTTAACAAAATTGACACAAAAGAAGGCAAAATTTGTTTTGATCGATGAATATGAAAAGAATTTTTAAACTTTGAAAGATAAGCTTATCTCCACTCCTATCTTGGCTCTACCGAAAGGGTTAGAAGGGTTCATGGTTTATTGTGATGTGTCAAGGGTTGGTTTAGGGTGTGTATTAATGCAAAGCGGCAAAGTCATAGCCTACACTTCTAGGTAACTAAAGGTGCATAAGTGTAATTATCCCACCCATGATCTTGAATTAGCGGCTGTGGTGTTTTCTTTGAAAATTGGCATCACTATTTATATGGGGTATATGTGGATGTGTTCATCGATCACAAGAGTCTCCAATATGTTCTCACACAAAAGGATCTTAATTTGAGGCAAAGAAGGTGGATATAACTCCTCAAGGATTTTGATATGAGTATGCATTTCCATCCCGACAAGGCAAATATTGTGGCCGATACCCTAAGTAGAGTGTCCATGAGGAGTGTAGCTCACGTTAATGATGAAAAGAAGGAATTAGCTAAAGAAGTTTACCGGTTAGCTAGGTTGGGTGTTAGGTTGAATGAAGTTAAAAATAGGTGTGTGGTGATTGTTGACAGTTCCAAGTCTTCTTTGATTGAAGTGTCCAACTCCAAACAAGACCTTGATCTCACTTTGTTAGAATTGAAAGCTTTGGTGAAGGATGGTAAGGTGGAGGTTTTCTCCCAAGGAGGAGATAGTGCCTTTAGATATCAAGGTAGGTTGTGTGTGCGTTATGTTGATGGATTGAGGGGAGTGATTTTGAAAGAGACACATAACTCATCCTACTCTATTCATCCCCGATCTACAAAGATAAAATAGAGACTTGAGGGAAGTGTATTGGTGGGGTGGTATGAAAAATGATATTGCCAAGTTTTTAACCGGTTGCCACAATAGCTAACAAGTCAAAGTTGAACATCAAAGTTCGGGTGGCCTAGCCCAAGACATAGAGATTCCCACGTGAAAGTGGGAAAAGGTCAACATGGATTTTGTGATTATTTTGGAAAAGACTAGAAAGCACTTCGATTCTATTTGGGTTATTATTGATAGAATGACAAAATTAACTCACTTCTTACCGGTTAAAACAACTTATGGTGCCGAAGATTATGCCAAGCTATATATTCATGAGTTGATTAGAATGCATGGGGTACCATTGTCTATTATTTTGGATCGTGGTGTTCAATTTGCTTCCTATTTTTGGAGATCCTTCCAAAAGGGTCTTGGAACCAAAGTCAAGCTTAGCACGACCTTTCATCCTCAAAGGGATGGTCAAGCCGAAAGAACAATTCAAACTCTTGAGGATATGCTTAGGGCTTGTGTTTTGGAGTTTAAGGGTAGTTGGGATGAGCATCTTCCACTTATCAAGTTCTCTTACAACAACAGCTACCACTCTAGCATCGGAATGACTCTCTTTGAGGCTTTTTATGGTAGACCTTGTCGATCCCCCATTGGGTGGTTTAATATGGGGGATATTGCCTTGTTAGGACTGAATTTGGTTATGCAATCTTTGGAGAAGGTGAGGTTGATTAGAGAGATAT
Organism: Solanum aculeatissimum; assembly: GCA_038996855.1. Taxonomy (NCBI): domain Eukaryota; kingdom Viridiplantae; phylum Streptophyta; class Magnoliopsida; order Solanales; family Solanaceae; genus Solanum; species Solanum aculeatissimum. The sequence goes on along the minus strand of JBCEWC010008931.1, from coordinate 1,481 downwards.
TGAAAATGGCTCAAAGCAGGCAAAAGTCCTACACCGATATGAGAAGGAGAGAACTTGAGTTTAATGTTAATGATTGGGTTTATTTGAAGGTCTCACCCATGAAGGGTGTGATCTGGTTTGGTAAGAAGGGAAAATTGAGCCCAAGGTTTGTAGGGCCTTATAGGATTTTGAGGAGGGTTGGTAAGGTTGTCTATGAATTGGAGTTGCCTATGGAGATGAGTATGATTCATTCAGTCTTCAATGTATCCATGATGAGAAAGTGTGAAGGTGACCCAAGTTCTATAATGTCTTTGTATGTTGTGGGTGTGGTAGAAGATAACTTGACTTATAAGGAAGTTCCAGTGGAAATATTAAATAGGCAAGTGAAAAGGTTAAGAAACAAAGATATTGTATTTATCAAGATTCATTGGAGGAACCAACATGTAGAAAGTGCCACTTGGGAAGTCGAAGCCGATATGAAAAAGCAGTATCCCTATCTCTTCCATTCTAATCAAGCTTGAGGTACCATAATCTCTCCTATTGTAGAACCTCCATTCATTGCATGTCATTCTCATGTTATTTATGCATGGTTATGTGATTTTGAGGTTGCACTGCAAATACAATTTAATACATGGTTAAAAGTTTTAATAGTGCATGTGTTGCATTGTTATATGTGGTGCATGTAATGACCCGTTAGGTCATTTTAAAAATAAATTCTCTCTCCTTATAAAAGATCCTTTTCGTAAATTAAATTTGAAAATTTTAGACTGTTCAGTAATTACGGTTATTTAGTTACGCAATAATTTTAGATAATTAATTTAGTTGGTAGATTAAAATAGTAATTTAGTTAATACCCTATACTATTTATCTCATATTTATTAAAAATAAGTTAATAAAATTTATCACTTTTAGTATATCATATGAATAAGTAAATAAGAAAAATAATAAATAAATAAAGAAAGAAAGAAAACAATTTAATAAAAATAAAAAAATAAAAAAATAAAAAAAAAATATATATATAAAACACGAATAGGGATGCACAGAAGCCCTGTAAAGATGCCTGAAACAAACCAAAAAAAAAAAAACGGACGAACGAGAAGTAAATCAGAGAAGAAAATAAACGTGGGGAAGAAAAAGAAAGGGAAAAAGCAAGAGAAAAATTATGATTTTTGTCCTAAAACGTCAAGGTAATTGTTCTCGTCCTTTCTAGTAAGTTTTTATAATATTATGAATAGATTTTAGGGCAGAACCGTGTACAATTTATGAAAAATATAGTCTAGAGTTCTTAGAATAGAATCTTGATTTGGGGGTCGAATAGCGATCCGTTTGAACTGAAATTTGACGTACAAGTTTATTTTATTATGGGTAAATATATTTTAAAAGAAATTTTTAGATTCGAATTTGAGGGCTCGGGGTGACTTTTTAACCCAATTTTTTAACCGAAAAATAAATATAGCAATATGGGTGTCATTGGATTCGTATTCTTACGTAGATTATGTATT
>JBCEWC010008930.1:0-19327 GCA_038996855.1 Solanum aculeatissimum | reverse complement strand
AAAGGTGTATTCCAACAGATGATAATTTAAAAAGGATGAAGATTAATGTGGTTTCCAAGTGTTATTGCTGTGAGAATGGACAATTGGAAATCATGAACCATCTTTTACTAACAGCTTCTATAGCCCAAAAGCTATGGAAGCAGTTTGCTTCTTGTGCAGGAATTAACATTGAAGGAATGAACATGCTGCAAATTATTCATGCATGGTGGGACAGAGATGGATCTACAAAACTGGGGAAAATTCTCAAAGTTGTTCCTGCAATACTTATGTGGGAGCTCTGGAAGAGGAGAAATTCAAAAAAGCATGAGAAGGAGTACAACTATCACTGGATGGTCCATAAAAGCCAGTTGACTTTACAACAGTTGATTAAAACCCTATACCCATGGATAACATATATTCCAAGCCAATGGAATGAGATGATTGTTATGCTGGAGAACTATAGGCCTAAATTATTCTACACCAAAGTGAGATGGGAATTTCCTGAAGAGGGATGGGTGACATGCAATACTGATAGAGCAAGAAAAGGGAATCCAGGTATTAGTGCCTATGGTTTTTGTCTCCGAGATAAAGAAGGAAACTTAATTTATGTTGAAGCACAAAATCTGGGAGTTACTACTAACCTGGAAGCAGAGTGTATGGCTATTGTGAAAGCCTTAAAATACTGTTTAGCTCAGAATTACCACAAGGTAATGCTCCAAACAGACTCTATGTCCCTAAGGAATATGATTAGTGGGGAATGGAGCAGCCCTTGGGAAATAGTGGAAAGAATAGAGGAGATTCAACACATTTTGGGGAAGATGACTACTCAAATAATGCATATATACAGGGAAGCTAACCAGTTAGCAGATTATGTTGCTAATGAGGCGATTGAATCCTAGATATTAAGCAATACAGTAATTTTACTCAAATGTCAAGTACAGGGAGAAAGATCATTAATATTGACAAGCATCAAATACCAGCTATCTGAATCAGAACAAGGCCCTTTCATAGGGTAGGTAGCGATACAACATCAAGATTAAATTGTTAACTTACATGATAAGCATACTATTGGACTACATAGTCATGGGATGGGGACAAAAGCGAGTACAAAAGCATAATACATACAACATTAAAGGACATAGATTTCTCAAGAAGGGGGAAGATTACAACCATAAATACTGTGCATGTAGTTGGGTGGAGGAGTTAGGGCAGAGCAGACGGATGACCTCTACACAGCTTCACATACATCAGAACAAGAAGATGCTAAGGGGTAGATGGACAGTTGAGATTCAGATTTCATCTCGATTCCATAGGCTGTGTCAAGAAATGAAGAGTTATGGAGCATATAATGAAAAGTGACGAAGGAGAAATTCAAGCTACTCACAGATTCAGTACATCAGGGATGTCAAAGCAGCACTTGTGAAGATAATTCCTCAATCTATATACATGATGGACCAAGCAACCAAACATGGCGAAAAGAAGTATCTGGAAGAAGAAATGCTAAGTGGAGTTAGGTACTTAGATTTTTTTAGGAAACCTTATTTCATAGGGAAAGTTTGTTTAACAGAATGGGCTGGGCCATTCTGCCTATTAAAGTCTTTTAATTGCATGAATAAATAAAATGGGCTCCGAGCCCAAATTGTTTTAAAAAAAAAAAAAGAACAACAGAAACTAAGAAAAAAGGAAAAAAAAAAAGAAACACCAACAAAAATGCAAAAAAAGAAAAAGAAACAAAGAACGAATAAGCGAGAAAAGAAAAAAGGAAAAAAGAAAGAGGAGAAGTTGGACATGCTGAAGTGGCAAAGACCAATTGGCCAATGCCTAAACAATTTCTAAACCACTAGCCATGGTAGCCGAATTTGGCTAATTTTAGTAATTAAAAAAATATGAGCTATTTTTTATGTAAATAATTTTTCTCAATGGCTTATGAATGTAATTATCCCAACTTAAAATATATAAAGAATGAAATTATCAAATACAATATATCCAATTATGAGCAAATAGTATAATCTTTCTTCTCTGTATTCTCTATGCTACATATTTATGTCAGATGCTGAGGAGTCCTTTTTGTGTTTTTGGGCAAAACTAATAAGTGATAACAAAATGACACATGTATAACCACGTCAAGAAGAAAAATTTCTATTATATAGAAAGCAAACTTTCAACATGTTTGCTTAATTGTCAATTACTTTTTAAATAAGGATATTTTTGTCTTTTACTTTGTCAAACTGATCTAATTTTGAATGGTACCTGTCTTACCTCTTGCTTTGGAATTGACATTGTAATGACCTGTTAGGTCATTTTGAGAATGAGTCCACACATTTTCATTAAAGACCCTTTTCATAAATTAAATTGACAATTTTGAATTATTCGGTAATTACGATTATTTAGTTGACGGTTAATTTTAGATAATTAATTTAATTGGTAGACTAAATTATTAATTTATTTAATATCTTGTATCACTTGGCTCATAGTTATTAAAATAGAATTAGTAAAATTTATTAATTTTAGTACTTATTGATACGCCTAAACTCACACCTCAAAAGAAGTGTAAAGCGATCGTTGACCAAATATAGAACCCAACAAGAATTGGAGTCGATCCCACAGGGAATGCGTAAAAATACAACTAGTAGTACTTCGTCTCACGTGTAATTCCTATTTCCAAAATAACAATGCATAATTGAAAATGGGAGTTTTTGCAGTACTATTTAAACTCAGTAACACACGTATTCTACCGATTTCTATCTACGATGACTATTGAGGTTCAACAATGAATTTCTAGACTAGGTTTGTGGTTCCCATGACACCAATTCCAATATTCAAACTTAGGGCCTTTGCGATAGTGATCTCATATACAGAGTAAGTAAATAGTTAACAACTAATTCACCTTCCAGTCCTTCTTAAGTGTATATCGCTCTGTACTTTCCAGTCTTAGAACGTTTTCCTCTTTATACTCTTACTTTCCACTCGAAGATACTCTCACCTTACGGTCTCGAGTACTTAGACTAGGTTAAAAATCCCGAATTCTACCGCAAGAATCTTTTCCTAATCACTACCTCCCTTTCGGACAAGCAGTAAATACAGGATTACCCCAATGCGTCGACTCATCAAGGTTTAAGTTCAATTGAAGATATCTTATGGTGCATACGATACTCACTTCCGACGATAGCCCTAAATTTGCCTATCTTCTTTGGTAATCATAGTCCCCACAACCCTAGTTGTGGGTTTAGCCTAGCATGCTTGAAGAATCCGAATTAGAATAAGATGAAGAAAACATAATCACACTTACGATTTAATGATCAATGAAACTACAACTTGAAATAGAATTTCAATGGATCAAATGTAGCAAAATAGTTACAAAAGTAACGTGACAAGCACAATATTCTCTTCGTTCTAGGTCCAGCAGTCAATAATAATTAAAAATGACCTAAAAAATGTATTTATATGACTTAGAAACAAATCCTACATGAAATAAAAAAACTGGGCGTCGACACGCTCAATGACGACTACACGGACCGTGTCACCTTCCATCTGGATCCACTTAGAGCCATATTTCACATTCTCCTCAGTTGACCTCACTGCCTCACTTGACGGGCACTTGTGACGGGCCGTGTACTGTCACACGGTCCATTTGGGTCACCGTCTATTTTGCCTTAGTGTTCTTCCTTGAGTGTATACCTTGCCACAAATTCTGTAACACTTCACGGTGGGTGCAACGGTCTGTGCAACTACCAACGGCCCGTCAACATGTTCGTGTGTTTCCACTTGAACTCAAATTTGTGTCAACTTCATGCCCAACATTCTGCCTCTGTTCACGAATGGTTACACGACCCGTGAAGAAGTACACGGGCCGTCAATCTTCTCGTGTGATCTGACTTGTGCAATTTTGGCTCGTTTCAGCCTCAGCCACTCACTGCCACCTCTCACGGCCAACCTCACAGTTCATGAAGGATCACACGGCCCGTGGAGGTGACCGTGTGAGGCTAGGAATGACCCTTTTTAGGCATTTTCTGCTTCTATCGAACTATTTTCATGCCTTGCCCAGATTTCCTGAAAATACTCTAAACAAAACGTTAAACACACAAAATTTGCTTGAGAACTTACAAATATTTTACCTAAAAAACGTTAAATGATGAGCGTTTTCGCGACTCATCAACACCCTCAACTTAAAATTCTTGCTTGTCCTCAAGCAATGACTCACAACACATAAACACAAGCCCCTAACAGGTAACATGCAATAATCCCTACGTTACTCAGAATCACACAGCAAACACAACTTTAACATGCACATACACCCCAGCAGACTTACACAACTCTGGCTAAGCTTCATATTATGTCCAGCTGATCGTTTTATACTCAAAAATCACAATGGTCGGTTAGGTAAGCAGCAAAAATGTGTACGGATGGTTCCCTCACCACAAAGAAGTCTCACACACGGTATATGTTTGCAAAACAGAGACTAGAATGTAGGCACTCTCGCTCACAACAGATTTTCAACTGACACACAAGTACAGACCATAAGCTTGCCCTTATTTTCACCACCTCAACTCTTGAACAACCTTTTAGGATCACTATAGGACTTTTATGGGTTGTAACGTAGGCTCGGGTTAAGGTGTGGTACATTTAGGATCAATAGTGACTAAATTGGCCCCTCCAAAGCACTACCTAGACTTAGCCCTCACTTCTTGTTGCCAAATTCTTGATTTCCCCTATCCTCGCATGTTTTAGGAAGCATTGCCACTTTTTATCATTCTTGTTTTTATTATTACTATTATTATTTTTTATTATTATTATTTTTTATTTTTTTTTCATTTTCTATGACTTTACTCCCCAGTATTTAGTTTCTTCTTGTTTATTTTCATCACCATACCCCTTATACTCTTCACTTTCCCCAAATTAGCCATCCTCAACTTAGGTTTTTTGCCTATATTGAGGTGCGCAGTGTCTTTCTGACAGGACCAGGGCCAATAAAAGCCACCCTCAACTTAAGTGTTAACTTAATGTGAGGTTCACGATGTCCTTGGAGAGACCAGGGCCAACATAAGATTTGAATCAAAGTAAGTAAGGTGAGTTGGGTGATTACAAAGAAAAAAGTTCATTTTGGCTCAACTTTTGGTTCAAAAGGACACTTTCATTTGGTTGGTCGATTTAGGCTAAGTGACTTTTCACAAAAATGGCCTAAGATCCTTTTCTAATTCAGTCATTCAAGTATTTCAGCGGGACTAACTGGGCAAGTTCTAGCTTACAAATGTGCCAACTGAATTCAAATACTGGGCTCACACGCATATGGCACACATCCAACACTATCTAGCACCAACCAACCAAGTTTTTCTCATTTATTCAAAATCAATCAACTAGACAATATACACAAACTTAGCATAAAATCACACAAGCTAGTTAGGACAGAATTGCATGCACACACCATCACTGTGACTATCATCATACAAACTCAGGATTATTGTCCAACCTATTAAAGACCTTATGTTTATGCAACTATACAACCTAAACGTGCCAGTTCTACTAGATAAACCACATGAGAGAAAAGAAATATGACAACAAAAACTCCCAGGTGGCAGGAATGCACTACCCCCACCGAAAATATAGTGCATTGCCCTCAATGCACATAAAGTAAGAAATATAAGAACGAAAGGGCAAAGACATACCTGGGACGCACTAGGTGTCGGGCTGATCAGCAACATCAACATGTGACCCTCCAGCGGGGTCGTCTCTCTCAACGGGTGGTCCTCTCCCAGATGCACACCCAGATGCTCCGGCTTGCGCTGCCTCAAAAGCCAACCTTTCCTATTTTGCCTGTAAAGCTGCTGCTCTTCAACTGGCCCGAAGTGCTTTGCGCATCTGTTTGGCTTCTACTTCTTGAGGATTCTCGGGCGGGTTGTGGCGGTGTTGACACTTTTTGTCCTTCCCTCTTCAGCGGGAAGTCTCTGGTAGAGCCATCGTGGAAGCAGCAGGTGCCGGAGGTGGCACAACCCAACAACCCTCCAAAGAAGGGGCGGGAGCAGGAGCTGAAAACAGGTTCAGTAGTGACTCAGCAGGCGGAGGTGGAGGCAGGGCATTATACTTGGCCAAAAGCACGACTACTTGGTTTTTCAATTCAGCAACCGTGTTGGCTATGTTGGATGCCTCCCTCCCCGATAGGTTGTTGATCTGCTCCTGGAAGTATGTTTCCAAGCCATTGATCTGGCTATGGAGAACTACTATCTCTTTGCGTAGCTCTGAGCAGATCGACTCTGCATGAGTCTGGAGTACCTGTGGCATTCGCTCCACGATCTGATCAACGATAGCCCGCGTCTGCCGCTGCTCATTCACCAGACATGTTAAGAACTCATAGGGCACATAGACATACCATGGAGCCGCTGTCGCCTGGGAAGTGCTACCCTCAGCTTGGTCCGATGCTCTACCGGTTGGAAACATCCCTGTGACACCCCCCAAATCAATAGGTTGTTGCGAGGCAGCTTGAGGCAATACTGGCGGGACTCTATATCGCTGCGACCTTGACCGGAATAGGAGGTTGTTGACGTCTTTGACCAAAGCTATGTTGACCCCCGCAGTCGGATACGTCTTTCGGTCCAAATATCGAGTGATAGGAACCTGGGCCCATCGACAGAGAGCTCTGATGAGGCAGGGGAATGGCATGGCTGACGACTCACTAAGTGCCCTATCCCTCATCTCTGTGGCTATGACCTGTCCTGCATTGATGGGGTAGCGGGCTATGAGGCATGCCACCAGTGAATCCTGCGATAACTCGAGGGTGTTGTCATTCAGAGTGGATCGCAGACGGGCCCGCACCAACGACCACCAAAACTTAGCATGAAAATTAAGGGATGCTTTGGTAATGGGGATCCGCGGGTCAGTGACCCAGACAACTTCAACCCCCTGCAAAGCAATTTGTTGTGCGATCCAGGTGACGACAGCAACTCTGGAAGCATGATCTACCAACAACGCGGACTCAGAAATCTGATGGACTTTTGCAGCATATAGTCCGTCAGCTGGAGGTCTGTACTCTAGTCCATACAAGAAGCGGTTGATAGTAGCCTCAGATATATCCATTTTTTGACCCCGAATGGTCAAACTAGGTAGAGGGGCCACATTGTCGGCCATGTACCGCTGCAACCGCCTAGTACCGCCTCCCACTGAATTTATCAGATCTGCTGCATAGGTTGAGTAGAATTCCTGGATGAGGGCAGGCCCATAGAACCCAGGTCTTTGGGTCATCCACCCAAACTCGTGGATTTCGAAGGTGGCTTTAATATCCGGGACTGCATCAAAATGATCGGTGAAGACAATCAAATCCGGGATCACTTCACTCTTTTGGAAGCCCCCAGAACCTTTTGTCAACCCGTTACAATAGATATCTCGGCTTCCTGGAGTGGTCCACCGACCACGGAGGAATAGGAGGGTAGTCCTGGACTCCTCCTCATTAGGGACTCGAGCAACAACAACATGTATGGCATCGTTATCACTGTCTCGAAGCTCAGCAGCCTCTGCATCATCCGGTTGGGGCGGTGTATCGGGGTCGGCTGCATGTTCTGTGTCCTCAAAGTACTGGGCAGCAATTGCCTCCGTACCCTTCAGAAGTGGTGGCCCCAAAGTGGAAAGGGGAGGCACCTGTCGGGTCCTCCGAGACCTAGTCATGCGGGGGGAGTGAGGCGAGACATTTATAGCATATTGAGCTTCCACCCCCTCGGACGACTCCAAGCCTGAGCTAATCCCTATTGGCTGACTAGAGGACTTGGTGGGAGAATCATAGAGTCGTGTTTGCTGGCGAGGAGCCATCGTACGTGAAAGCACACAACAAAAACTATTAGCCTTTGTATAAAAATAGTTAGACCAAGATTAGATGAGTACTCATACTTCTCCGTCAGTGGTACTAAGTGACAATGACCCTTAAGACTAGCGTCACCCGGTCTATCATAGGTAAATTGCCCGTAGACCCCTTTTTGTAAGCCCGACAAACATGCTATTAGCAAAATTGAACAATAACTAGGCGCAAGACAATTGGACGGAACTGTACACGGACCGTGTGATGTGTCACGGCCCGTGAATAGGTCTGTCTAGCAGGACTTGAGATGTGTGGATAATTTGCATCTGGACGGGACCTTACATGGACCGTGTGGCTTGGAACGGTCCGTCAGATGGGTCGTCTGCATCATCATTGCCGATCTTGCACCACATGTCCAAGGCAAACCCGACGGATATCATCACGACCCGTGTACAAGTGCACAGTCCATCAATAGTACCGTGGGACGTGTCAGGCACAAGTTTTATATGGGCACTCGCAAAATCGGCCAACCAGATCACAGATCGGAGACAACAATGGCTTCCCAACACATATCACAACAAAAGCTCCAATTTCGACCCACCAAAATACATTGACACACTAATTTTAAGTGTATTTGCTTAGAAAAACTTAAGGTGCAACAATGGTGGTTCTTTCTTCCTACTCCTGTCAATACTCGGTTTGCCACTTACAACACAATTTTCACACAAGCTTCAAGCTTTTTCAACATAGAAACACAAGGAACACCACTTTCGAAAAAATAAAGAAGAAACCATAGGATTACTTACTTAATTTTTAACGAGATTAGTAGGGGGATTACTATCACGAGATGGCACACCACGTGTAGTGCGAGACGGAGCGTGAGAAAGCTTGAAATTCGTGGAGAAAGAGATGTGTTTTGGCGGAGTTTTAGAGAGTATGAAGGGGGTTAGGTAGGAAAAGATGAAGAAAAATGGAGAATGGGGTGTTTGGGAAGGGATAAAGTGTATTTAAACTCGGTCAACCCAGTCAACCGTCTGTGACACGATCACCTAGATGGACCGTACCACGTGTCACGGCCTGTGGGGTTGTCCGTGAACCTTCATTTGGCCAACTGATGGAGTATTTACCCAAGGGATGAACTGTCTCATTTAACGGTTGGCCTCATGGTCCGTGTTGAATCACACGTCCCGTTGGGCCTTCCGTGTAAAGGGATTTAGGTTGGGGAACAAGCTGACCAGTGGGTGAAAACACTGGTCCACTTCACGGGTGGCCTCACATACCGTGTGGTGGCACACGACCCGTGTGGCCGTCCGTGTAAAGGGACTTGGATTAGGGAACAACATTTACATGGGGTGAGTCACTGCCCCACTACACGGTTGGCTTCACGGTCCGAGTGATGTCACACGACTCGTTTGTCCGTCCGTGTAATGTGACTTGGACTTATTGCACAACAATACGATGGGGTAAGTTTTTGTCCCACTTCACAGATGGCCCCACGGTCTGTGTGGTGTCACACGGGCCGTTTGACTAACCGTGTAATAGGACTTGAACTATTTGAGCAGCCTTCACGTGGACAAGGTCACTGCCCCACTTCACGGTTGGCCTCACGGTCCGTGTGGTGTCACACGAGCCGTTCGGCCGTCTGTTTCATAGGACTTAGATTTTTGACCCGAACCCTAGACGCACTTACCTGGAAGGTCGTGGCTACGATACACTAACAAAAATTTTCGCTCCGCGCCCCCATCGTATCCGCCATGACTATCTGAAATACCCATTTCAGCATATCAACCTGCCTCTGCGACGACAAAAACAACAACTAATGACATATGACAAGTAAACAATATAATGTAGACACTAAAACACTCTGCTTGTTTTTTTTTAAATAATTAAAGCATGGGTTACCTCCCATGAAGCGCTTGATTTTACGTTGCGGCACGACGCAGCTTGTTGATCACTCAAACTTCATCAAGGTGCAATACCTCTACCAAAGAGGCTTCAGACACAACACCCACATATTGCTTGACCCTTTGGCCATTTACCTTGAACCGGTGCCCATTCTCTGCTTCTAACTCCAATGCACCATGTGGGAAAAATTGAACAACCTTGTATGGACCTGCCCATCTAGACTTTAACTTACCAGGAAATAGCCGCAACTGAGAGTTGTAGAGAAATACCTTGTCTCCCACATTAAAGCTACGCGGTGCGATGTGTCTGTCGTGGTGTGCCTTCATACTGTCCTTATACAGAGTAGCACTATCATATGCTTGCAAACACACCTCATCTAGCTCATTTATTTGGTCCAATCTCAAGTCTGTGGCTTCATCTAAAATCAAGTTCAACTTATTCAAGGCCCACAATGCCCTATGCTCAAGTTCCATAGGTAAGTGACACGCCTTACCAAACACCAATTGGTATGGGGACATACCGATAGGGGTTTTGTAAGCTATGTGGTAGGACCACAACGCATCATCAAGTTTTCATGCCCAATCAGTCCTGGAAGCATTGACAGACTTTGCTAAGATCTCTTTGATTTCCCTGTTAGACACTTCGACCTGGCCACTAGTTTGCGGATGGTAGGGAGTGGCGACCCGATGCTGCTTGACCCCATACTTAACTAAAGCTGCACGGAAGATCCTGTTACAAAAATGAGTTCCCCCATCACTAATGATAGTTTTGGGGGTCCCAAATCTGGAGAAGATGTTCCGCCTCAGAAACTGGGTTACGCTCTTACTCTCGTTGTTAGGCAGCGCTACTGCTTCCACCTACTTGGAAACATAGTCAACCGCTACAAAGATGTACCGCATCCCATAAGAGCTCACAAACGGGCCCATAAAGTCAATGCCTCAAACATAAAAAATTTCAACCTCCAGAATAGGAGTCAAGGGCATCTCCTGGCGCCTAGAGATATTTCCTTGTCTCTGACATTGGTCACACCCTACCACTAAGTCATACGTATCCTTGTACAGAGTGAGCCAGTAGTACCCATATTGAAGTATCTTTTTAGCCGTCCTGACACTATTGTGGTGCCCTCCCACGGGGGAAGTGTGACATGCTTCCATTATGCTCAACATCTCTTCTTCAGGAATGCACCATCGAATGATTCCATCAGCACATGTACGAAATAAGAATGGTTTGTCCCAGAAGTACCTACGTACATCATGCAAAAACGTTTTCCTCTAATGAGAGGTTAAGTCCTCAGGCATGAGGTCACTCACCAGATAGTTAGCAAAATCAGCATACCATGAAATTAAGTCAACAGAAGAAGCTAATACCTGCTCATCAGGGAATGAGTCGTCAATGGTTAGCCAGTCATTCCCCATGATCTGCCACTTAGTTTTCGGTTCCTTTTCTATCTTAAACCTCAAAGTCAAACTCTTGTAATAGTAGGACCCACCGGATTAATCGTGGCTTGGCATCTTTTTTGGTCATGAGGTATCTCAATGTTGTATGATCAGTATGCACAATTACCTTGGTCCCCAAGAGGTAGGCTCGAAACTTGTCGAAAGCATAGACTACCACCAGCAGTTCCTGCTCCGTTACTGTATAGTTCCTTTGGGCCTCGTTCAGGGTTTTGCTGGCATAGTAAATAGAGTGAAATATTTTGTTGTGCTTCTGACCCAGCACAACTCCCACAGCCGTACCACTCGCATCACATATGATTTCAAAAGGGCATGACCAGTCGGGGGCCACAACAACAGGTGCAGTAATTAACTTCTGTTTTAGAGTCAAAAAAGCCTGTTTGCAGCTTTCATCAAATTGGAATTTGGCATCTTTTTCTAGCAGCTTGCACAATGGATGTGCAATTTTGGAGAAGTTCTTTATGAAACGGCGGTAGAATCTCGCGTTCCCCAGGAAACTTCTTACACCTTTAACTGCGATAGGTTGTGGTAGCTTTTCAATCACTTCAATTTTTGCTTTATCTACCTCTATACCATTTTTGGAGATCTTGTGACCAAGGACTATCCCCTCATTGACCATGAAATGACATTTCTCCCAGTTCAAAACCAGGTTTACCTCTTCGCAGCGCTGTAAGGCCTTGCTTAAGTTCAGAAGACAGTCATCAAAGGAGTCATCTACCACTGAGAAATCATCCATGAAGACCTCCAAGGTATCCTCAACCATATCCGAGAAGATAGACATCATGCAACGCTGAAACGTAGCTGGGGCATTACGCAATCCAAATGGATCCGTCGGAAGGCGAATGTTCCATAAGGACAGGTGAATGTAGTCTTCTCTTGGTCTTCGGGTGCTATTGATATCTAACTATACCCCGAATAACCATCTAGAAAGCAGCACCATCCTGTGCCTGCTAACCGATCTAACATCTGGTCCATGAAGGGCATGGGAAAATGGTCCTTTAAGGTCCATTTGTTCAGTTTTCTATAATCCATACAAACCCGCCAGCCAGTCACAGGACGTGACGGGACCAACTCATTCCTATCATTAGCTATGACTGTCATTACCCCCTTTTTGGGTACACACTGGACTAGACTAACCCACTGGCTATCTGAAATCGGGTATATCACTCCAGCATCCAACCACTTAATGATTTTCTTCTTGACAACCTCTTGCATGGGTGGGTTGAGCCTGCGCTGATGTTCGATGCTGGGCACACAGTTATCTTCTAGTTTGATTTTATGAGTGCATATGCCCGGTGGGATTCCCACGATGTCAGCTATAGACCAACCAATCGCCTTCTTGAATTATTGTAGTACCTTCAACAGTGCTACCATCTGTTCTTCCTGCAAATTTGCAGCCACAATCACGGGTAAAGTATTATTAGTGCCAAGGAAAGCATACCTTAAATGATGTGGGAGTTCTTTGAGCTCCACTGTTGGAGGCTTTTCAACCGAAGGTTTGGCAGGTGGCGATGGTCTGTTTTGCAAATCAAGGTCCAACCTTCTTGGTACATAGGGTATGCTTCCCCTACCTTGCAATGCTTTCAATGCTTGCACTGTACCCTTATAGTCGGTCACACTGTCATCGGGAAAATTCATTATCACCGCAACCAACTCATCAAAACTCAGTTCCTCTTCAACTGGAACCTCAAAGAAGTATGTTTCCTTTACATCTATGATAGACATTACAGACATCTCCCTAGGCCTCTTCATAGATGCATAAACATTGAATTTGACTTCTTCAGAGTTCAATCTAAAAGTCAACTCTCCTCGTTCCACGTCCACCAATGCTCTGCCGGTAGCTAAGAATGGTCTCCCAAGGATGATGGGGACCTCAAAGTCGACCTGGCAATCAAGAATAACAAAATCTGTAGGAAAAATGAACCTGCCTACCTTTACCAGCATATCACATAGGACTTCCACGGGCCTCTTAACTGATCTGTCCACCATAAGCAGCCTCATCGACGTGGGTGTGGGGGCTCCCAAGCTCAACTGCCTGTATACTGCTAGTGGCATCAAGTTTATACTAGCTCCCAAATCGCAGAGAGCCCGTGCAAAATCAAATGATCCTATTGTACATGGAATGGTAAAAGCCCAAGGATCCTTCTTTTTCTCTACCAACAATCTTGTAGCAATGGCATTATAGTGGTGAAGGGTCCCTGCTGACTCAGATGTGATAGCCCACTTCTTGGTTACCAGGTCCTTCATGAATTTGACATAGCCCGACATCTGCTCGAGTGCTTCCACTAAGGGTATATTGACAGATAACTCTTTTAACATTTCTAAAAACTTCTGGAACTTGCCGTTGTCCTCCTTCTTCTCTAGCCTTTGTGGAAACGGTGGTGGTGGCTTAAGGATGGCTGGTAAAGGTGTTGGCCCTGGTTTATCCAAACCACTTGATTATTGAACATTCTCAGCATCATTGGGCGTCACAACTGCTTCCCCCACTATCTCATCAGGCTAGTGCAATTTGGTGCTGGCTACACTACTACTCCCTTGAACTCCCATATCTCTGACCGACACTGGTTCAAGAAGTACCAATCTGCTTCTAGTAGTTACAGCCATGCAGTGACCATCATTTTTGGGGTTCTGGATGGTATCACTAGGAAGGGCCCAACCTTCCTCTGATTCAGTGAAACAGATAACTGGCCCATTTGCTGCTCCAGTTATTTAATTGAAGTAGAGTGAGAGTCCACTAACTGACGAATATTTGACATTTCCCCATGCATATCTCTCACCCCACACTCAGCTGCTTTCACCTTGTCCAACACTTTAGTCATCATCTCTTCTAGCTTTTAGGGACCACTGCCATTATTTGGGCGCTCTCTATTCATAAGAGTTACATATGGTGCAGGCTGATCATTTCTGAATTTGTCTCTGTTCTTCCAATTGCCATTATCTCTAGCCACGGGTCGATGATAATAATTTTCTCATCCATAGTTCCGACCTTGGTTTCTGGAGTTAAATGGCCGGAAACCCCCTGACTATTTAGCAACTTAGCCTCTTCATCATACTCGTACCCAACATCATCATACCTGGGCGCCAAGTCTACTGGTTTGACCTTTTTCAAACCTCCACCCAACAACTTCTTTGTCAGTAGATCCATCTGAGTTCGCATGTGAGCCATGTCTTGGTCACGTTCCTCTTCTTTCTTGTGCTATTCAACACTCATCCCAATAAGGAACCCTGAGCAATCGCCATCTCTTGTATACCAGGCTCTCTTGTTTTTGGACACTTGATCTAAGATGCCGATAATATCAGGAAATGTTCTCGCAATATACGAACCCCCACAAGCTGCATCAATAATAAACTTAGTCACAAAGTTGCACGACCGGTAGAAAACCTCCTTTAGATGCTCATCTGTGAGGTTGTGGTTCGGGCATTGCTTAATCTTTTGCTTGAACCGCTCCCAGGTCTCGTATAACGCCTATGTTTGTAACTGCTTGTGTGCACCTATCTCATCCTTGAGCTTAAGTTTTGTAGACACTGGGAAAAATCTCACTAAAAATTCCTCCTTCATCTCACCCCAAGTGTGGATAGAATCGTAAGAAAGTTCGTTCAGCCACTTGGTTTCCTCCCCAGACAGCAACAACGGAAATAGCCTGAGTCTGATTGCTTGTTGATTAACTCCTGGGATTTTAGAGGACTGGCAAGTGAAGACAAAATTCATGAGATGCTGGTTGACATCTTCATGTGGTTATCCCGTAAACAGACCCTTCAGTGACAACATCTGCAACATAGTGCTGGTGATCGTAAACTTCACTCCAGCGGGCAGTGGTGGCAAGACAATTGCTCCTGTATCCCCAGCGCCATCTTCCTCATTATATCTAGCTCGTGGCTGCTGGGGAACAAGTGGTTGCATAGGAGGAGGTGGTTTAACTCCAATGTGATGCTGAGGAGGGACTACCGGTGGAACTCTCTCACCATCAAGATCATGCATTCCAATTTCATCATGGCCCCTATTCTCAACATTAAGAGCTAATTCTTGCCGCCTCTGCCCCTCTCGCTCCTGTGCATTCATCCTTCTGATGGATCTCTATAGCTCTGGGTCGTAGGCGATTAGAGGTTCATTTTTACTACGGGTGGCGGGGATACACAACCTGTCTCCTACAATACTAACAAACAACACAAAAAAAGTAAAATCAAGAAATAGAATTACACTAAAATTAGCACTAATAGACTATATCTTCGCCGTATTCCCGGGCAACGGTGCTAAAATTTGATACGCCCAAACTCATACCTTAAACGAAGTGCAAAGCGGTTGTTGACCAAATATAGAACCCAACAAGAGTTGGGGTCGATCCCATAGGGAATGCGTGAAAATACAGCTAGCAGTACTTCGTCTCACGTATAATTCCTATTTCCAAAATAACAATGCATAATTAAAAATGAGAGTTTTTACAGTACTATTTAAACTAAGTAATACACGTATTCTACCAATTTCTACCTACGATGACTATTGAGGTTCAACAATGACTTGCTAGACTAGGCTTGTGGTTCCCATGACACCAATTCCAATATTCAAACTTAGGGCCTTTGCGATAGTGATCTCATATACAAAGTAAGTAAATAGTTAACACCTAATTCACCTTCCAGTCTCTCTTAAGTGTATATCACTCCTTACTTTCCAGTCTTAGAATGTTTTCCTCTTTATACTCTTACTTTCCACTCCAGGATACTCTCACCTTCCGGTCTCGAGTAGTTAGACTAGGTTAAAACCCCCAAATTCTGCCACAAGAATCATTTCCTAATCACTACCTCCCTTTCGGACAAGCAGTGAATACAGGATTACCCCAATGCATCGACTCATCAAGGTAGTTCAATTGAAGATATCTTATGGTGCATACGATACTCACTTCCGACGTTAGCCCTAAATTTGCCTATCTTCTTTGGTAATCATGGTCCCCACAACCCTAGTTGTGGGTTTAGCCTAGCATGCTTGAAGAATTCGAATTAGAACAAGATGAAGAAAACATAATCACACTTACGATTTAATGATCAATGAAACTACAGCTTGAAATAGCAATTCAATGGATTAAACGTAGCAAAATAGTTGCAAAAGTAACGTCACAAGCACAATATTCTCTTCGTTCTAGGTCCAGCAGTCAATAATAATTAAAAACGACCTAAAAATGTATTTATATGACTTAGAAACAAATCCTATGTGAAATAGAAAAACTGGGCGTCGGCACGCTCAACGACGACTACACGGACCATGTAAGGTTAAACGGTCCGTGTCACCTTCCGTCTGGATCCACTTAGAGCCATATTTCACATTCTCCTCAGTTGACCTCACTGCCTCACTTGACGGGCACCTGTGACGGGCCGTGTACTATCACACGGTCCGTTTGGGTCACCGTCTGTTTTGCCTTAGTATTCTGCCTTGAGTGTATACCTTGCCACATATTTTGTAACACTTCACGGTGGGTACAACGATTCGTGCAACTACCAATGGCCCGTCAACATGTTCGTGTGTTTCCACTTGAACGCAAATCTGTGTCAACTTCATGCCCAACATTCTGCCTCTGTTCACGGACGGTTACACGGCCCATGAAGGAGTACACGGGTCGTCAATCTTCCCGTGCAATCTGACTTGTCCAATTTTGACTCGTTTCAGCCTCAGCCACTTACTGCCACCTCTCACGGCCAGCGTCACGGTCCGTGAAGGATCACACGGCCCGTGGAGGTGACCGTGTAAGGCTAGCAATGGCCCTTTTTGGGCATTTTCTGCTTGTATCGAACTGTTTTCATGCCTTGCCCGGATTTCCTGAAAATACGCTAAACAAAACGTTAAACGCACAAAATTTGCTTGAGAACTTACAAAAATTTTACCTAAAAAGCGTTAAATGATGAGCGTTTTCACGACTCATCACTTATTATTATTATTTTAAAAAAAAGGAAAGAAGAAGAAAGAAAGAAAAATAAAAATAAAAATAAATCTTTAAAAAAATAAAGAAAAAGAAAAACTTTTAAGATTAAAAATTTAAAAGAAAAATAATAAAATAAAACAAAAAAAAATACTAATTATAAAGGGCTGCGTTAAGCAGCCCTATGAACAAAAGGAAGAAATCAAGAATCAGATACCAAAAAAAAACGTACAAAGAGAAGCGAACCGGAGAAGAAAAGAAACGCAGGGAAAAAAAGAAAGGAAAAAAGGAAGAGAAAAATTATAATTTTCATCTCTAAGAGTCAAGGTAATTATTCTTGTCCTTTCTAGTAAGTTCTTATAATATTATGAATAGATTTTAAGGATAGAAACGTGTACAATTTATGATAAATATAACCTAGGGTTCTTAGAATAGAAACTTGATTTGGGGGTCGAATAATGATCCGTTTTAGCCAAAATTTGACATACAAGTTTATTTTATTATGGGTAATCATATTTTGAAATAAATTTTCAGATTCAAATTTGTGGGCTCGGGGTGACTGTTTGACCCGATTTTTGAACTAAAAAAATAAATATAGCAATATGGGTGTCATCGGATTCGTATTCTTATGTAGATTATGTATTTGAAAAGATTTTGATCATCTAAAAGTGTTACGAAAGACTCAAGTTTTAAGTGATTGTTTGATTAATTGAGGCAAGTGAACTTTCAAAACTTTGTAATTCTCGTAGAATTTCCAAAATTTTCTTTTTTCTATGTGTGATGCATGAAATATTTGTGATATTATAAACAATGGAGTGATTAAATGTAAATATGAGTTGGTGTGGTGTTGTAACACTTGAATTGAAAAATGTGATTAAGTGATGAGCATTCTATATTGAGATCTATTGTTGTGGTTGGTGATTATGAGTGGATTTATTTGTGGATATCACCTCATGTTCATTCATTCTATGTCACGCATACTTGCATTGGTTCTGATTGTAAATATGAGAGAGATAGTGACAATTGGGGTCGAGGTCTTTACTGGTCGAGATGTGATGCCGAGGTCATTACAAGCGATATTGTGATACTGAGGCTGAGGTCTTTACCGGTCGAGATGTGATGTCGAGGTCATTGTCGGTGATATTGTGATACTGAGGTCGAGGTCTTTACCGGTCGAAATGTGATGCCGAGGTCATTGCCGGCAATATTGTGATAGTGAGGCCGAGGTCTTTACCGGTCGAGATGTGATGCCGAGGTCATTGCCGACGATATTATGATACTGTGATGCCGAAGTCATTGCCGACAATATTATGAACATGAGGTTGAGGTCATTGTCGGCAATTATTTCATAAGCATTTGCATCTCATCCTTCCATATTCTTGTGTGGCATAATGTTGTTCATGTTATTGACTATGTTATCATTTGTGAGTTATGGCTTGTGATCTTAAATTGTGGTATTGTGAACACTATCTTTATAATGCATTACGTGTTGCTGGGCTGGGCTGAAATTTCTGTGTAGGTTGGAGTTATGGAGGTCTATTGGGATGATAGGAGTTTGTGTATTCTATTAGAATTGCTTTGTTTTATTAGTTGACTTGTTGGGTACCGTGTGGTAGGTACTTACCCCTTGCTTCTATATTTTTGTAGGTTATGCGCTCGAATCTTTGTGATACTCTCTCTTCTCTTTTTATCTGAGTCTTTCTGTGGAGATTAGTGAGGTAGCTATTTATCATCTCAGTGAGCCTCATCCTCATATTTATGATCTTGTTCTACTTTAGAGACAACATCATTTGAGACTTGTATTTTTCTTTGAAATCCATTGTAACACATTAGAGGCTTGTGCACGTGACAACTAGGTTTTGAGGGATTTTAATTGAGTTGACTTATTATTCGCAGTTAAACCTTTACTTTTAATTATTTTTCCGTACTTTATCATTGTAATTGAGTTTTTGGCTGAATTGTCTTGGTGCGATAAGATGAGTGCCACCATGCCCATTTTTGGGTCGTGACAGGTGGTATCAGAGCCCCAGGTTCATAGGTCTCACATGTGTACAAGCCGAGTCTAGTAGAGTCTCGAGGATTGGTATGGATATGTCTATACTTATCTTTAAGAGGCTATGAAGACTATTTGGAAACTTTCTTTTGTTTATTCTTTTTCCATCGTGCGTTCTTGATTCGGTGTAATTCTTATCGCTTTATTTCATTCCCTCTGTAACAACCTGAAATTTTTTGAAATATACTTATGGTTGGCATTCTATGATGTACTACAATCCATGGTTGAGTTTTGGTAGCCACGGGTTGAG
>JBCEWC010008929.1:0-19331 GCA_038996855.1 Solanum aculeatissimum | reverse complement strand
TGTTCTTGGTGCTTGAGAGAATTTGATGAAGTTTAAAAGTGTTAACAATATATGAATGAGGGTTAGGGTTATATCCAGTAGGTTTAAGGGACTTTAGGAATCCTAAAATGGGCGTAGGGATCAACCAAATTACAACCTAACCCTTAATGAGGCGGAAAAATCACTGAACCCAGGGCCAAATGGTGGCCCAAACGGACCATTCCACATTAAAAGGTTCGTCCCACTACTCAATCAGACTTTCCTTAGTCAAATAAACAGCCCACAGCCTTGCCAAGCCTCTGCCCAACTTGACGTACTACCAAATGGTCCGTTTGAGGTCTTACGGACCGTGGTGTGGTCCGTGGACCTTAACTTAGTTTTCGGGGTGGGTCCTAGCCACCCCCAACTCTCTGGATCATCTCACAGAACCCCACACGGACCGTGCAAATTTTCACGGTCCGTCTCACATGCCTTGGGCCATTTTCAAGGCCCCTTTTCAGTGTCTTCCAAATTTTAGGCAGTCTCACTCTTTGGGCCATAACTTTCTTGTACAAACTTGGAATTGAGTGAAACCAGTTGTGTTGCAAAGATAATTCAAAGAGCGTTGATTCTATATGTAGTATCAGACACGGTTAAACCCAAATCAAAAGTTATGGTTCTGTGAAGTTCACTGTCCAAACGGTCTCTCTAAGCCCCAAAATAACCCGTTTTGCGTTCAGCTACTTAAACTCAACTCGTGGCCACCAAATTTCAACCAAGACCATTGTAACACCATACAATACCAACCATAAGAGGTTTCAAAAATTTTTGGGTCGTTACACAAGGCCTCATAGAAGGACAATGGATCGTGTGAGATCTCACGTCCCGTGAGCCCATCCGTGGGGAGATCCAGAGTATGGTATAGATGTTGGACCAAATCCCTAAGCCAAGTGAGGCTCCACGGACCACTTCACGGTCGTGTGATGCCTCACAGCTCATGAGGGCATCCGTGAGGTGGTCCAGTGAAGTTCCAAAGATTTCAAGCCAAAGAACGAGCCAAGTATGACTTTACGGTCAAGTTCATGGTCCGTGAGCCTCTACACGGACCGTGAAGTTGTCTTCGTCTACGACTATTTCAATTCTTTTTCTTCGTTTCATTAATGGTTTAATCATAATTTTAATTAGTCCTAGGGCCATTTTAGTCTTTTTAAACCTGGATAAAACTCTAGAATATAACCATAATCACTCCTAATTTATTAAATCTCTTGAATCTATTCAAATATTTCTCTCAATTTTCTCTCTACCTCCCTTGAAGACAAACTTGGGAATTGGGGGAATTTCAATTCTTCTTCAGAATCTTCTTATTTCTCTTGGTGAATTCAAGGTATGTGGGATTGATTCAGGGTTTCTCTTTCAACCATGAAGATCCAAAAACCTTTTTTTTTTATTTAATAAATTTTGATTTCTTTTGAAAATGGGTCTTTAAGATTATGAATGATTTACTTAAATTGAAGTATGGGTTGTGTTAAATTATCAATTTCAAAGTGGATTGAGCCCCTAATTGATGATTTCCATTGATTTCATGATGCTTCAAAAATGAATGTCCCCTTGGTTCTTCAATTCAAGTATGGGTATCAAGAATTTTACTTTAAATTGATGATTTCATTATGCTTTGGATATGAACTTATTGTATTGGTGATTTAAATGTTGATATCCAATACCCATGCTACTCTTGATCATCCATGCATTGCATTAATGAGCAAGAAATGTTGGATTTGATAAAACTCTTGATAACGACTTGACCCTCGTGTTATGATATGACTTGATATTTTTTATAAAGACATGGGAATTGACTAAATATGATCACATAAAGTCTATGCTATGGCTCATTGAGCAATTATGGGTGTTTACACCAATTTGACATGATATGATATGATTTGTAGAATGAGCTACTCTTAATTTATTGGTCTTGGAAACTCTTGTTGACTTTTAACCAAATTATGCATTGCATTGAATGAAATCTTAAATCTCCAATTTGAAGGCTTGTATATGTATATGTATTCCCGTGGGATGAGACTTAGCACCGAGGGATTGGAGTCGGGGTGGACTATCTCCAAGGTTCCATACTCCTTTCCATCAAACCATGTACCAACATAGGTTATCTCCCTTGATGGGATTGACTTTTATGTTTCCCCTTTTTTAAGGGTTGAGTAGGGATCTACCTGGCAAGTAGTCCAATTCCAAGTAGTAGCTCGCTTGGTCTCTCAAGTTGTTGATTGACGTCATATCCCCGTTATGATGTGTATGTTTGCATTCATGCATCACGACCTGAGATGGCATATTATTATGATATCTACTCCCTTTGCTATGTGCTTTCCTTCTGCACCAATGTGTGCCCTTGTCATCTAGTCTTGTTGTATGATCATGTTCATGTGCATGGCATACCCGCATACTTAGTGCATTATATGTGCTAACCCATACTCTTTGTCTACATGATCTAACCATGTAGGGACCGAAGGCGATTTTCTTCCACCATTAGGCGTCTAGTTGGAGAACTTGAAGTTGTTTCTTGTGGTGAGCCCTATACTCCAAGGGAAACATCCACTTTCATCTACCTTATGTCTTTATTCTATGTTTCTTTACCTTATGACTTGAGGGTGAGCCCGGAATATGTTGAGGCCACGTCTCATTTTATGTAAAGGCATTATTAGACATATTAACTCTAATGTACGTCATGCTATGTTTTGATTTTAATGATATGACTATCTATTTTCAGTGATAGTTTCTTATGTTATGTTTTCGTTTCCGCTTATGTCATTGTGATTATTTGATTGGAAATGTGCTTATGTGGAAAGTCCCTAACCTTCTTACCCCCATAGCTTGAGTCATACTTACCCGCCCCTTAGAATGTAATTGCTATGTGCTATGTGATTCATGTTCATCCCTTCTCCGAAAACATGCCCAAAGCTTGTGTTTACAGCCCCAAAAACCCTTAGATTTATGTGCCACTTGTTATTTTTATGCGCTTCCAAACCGATGATGCTGTGGTGATGCTAACATGGCTTGATCGAGGAATCTCAGGTTCTCTTTCGCCATGTCATATCTAGGCCCTACTGTCGGGTTGTGATAGTTCTATACCTATATTAGTGACCCCAATCGCTATCTTTGTCTTGACCTATGTTTCTGTCATAGTAACCACCTCGATTGTTTGCTAATCGTATTAACTTGTTCCTGATTCTACTTCATCAACAACCCCATGTGTAATGACCCAAAAAATTTTAACTTTGTAGTTGTTGATCAGGGTCTATTTTGAACCTGTTTGGGTTGGCTAGTGACAATTATAGGTCGTACTTATGTGTCTATGTTCAAAGGAATCGCATTGGTTGGGTTTTGTGCGATGTCGTACTGCAGGGCTGACTTTGAATGGCTATATCTCTTGGTACGAGATGAACTGTGTGGACTACGACCTATCAAAATGAATCTCTTCAAGTTATCTTCGTAAAGCAATTGGTCTCACTTGATTTGGAGTTTGGATGTGAAGGTTATGGTTGTTGCGGTGAGACTGTTTCTGCACGGAAGTGTTCTGGAAAGAGAGGGACAAAGTTGGATAAGGCAGGGCCTCACAGAAGGACCATGAACTATTTGGGGGTTCACAACCCGTGAGCCTATTCGTGGGGTGATCCAGAGGGTGGTCTTGAGGTTGGACCACGGCCCCGAGCCAAGTGAGGCTCCACGGACCACTTCAAGGTCCGTGGGATGCCTCACGGCTCGTGAGGGCAACCGTGAACTAGTCCAGAGAGTTCCCAAGAATTCAAGACCAGGGAACAATCCAAGTATGGCTTCACTCCTAATTTATCCAATCTCTTCAAACTGTTCTCTCAATTTTCTCTTTACCTCCATTGAAGGCAAGCTTTGGAATTGGGGGAAATTCAATTCTTCTTCAGAATCTTCTTATTTCGCTTGCTTAATTCAAGGTATGAGGGCTTGATTCATGGTTTTGCTTTCAACCATGAAGACTCCAAAACCTTTTTCTTTAATTTGATAAATTTTGATTTCTCTTGAAAATGGGTCTTTAAGATTATGAATGACTCACTTAAATTGAAGTGTGGGTTGTGTTAAATTATCAATTTCAAAGTGGATTTAGCCCCTAATTGATGAATTCCATTGATTTCATGATGTTTCAAAATTGCATGTCCCCTTGATGATTTCATTATGCTTTGGTTATGAACTTATTGTATTATTGATTTAATCGTTGATATCCAATACTAATGCTACTCTTGAAAATCCACGCATTGCATTCATGAGCATGAAAGGCTTGATTTGATGAAACTCTTGTTAAGGGCTTAGCCCTCTAGATATGATATGACTTGATTTTGATAAGACATGGGAATTGACTAAATGTGATCACATAAAGTCTATGTTATGGATCTTTTAGAAATTATGGGTGTTTAAACCAATCTTGACATGATATGATATGTTATGTATAATGAGCTAGTCCTAATGCATTAGTCTTGGAAACTCTTGTTTGGCTTTTGAGCCTAATTATGGAAAGACTTGAATTATGGTTTGGTTTTTTAGCCCAAATTGCATTGTATGGATTTGAAGTATTGAACCTCCATTTTGAAGTCTTGTATATGTATATGTATTCCCGTGGGATGAAACTTAGCACCGAGGGATTAGAGTCGGGATGGACTATATCCAAAGATCCATACTCCTTTCCGTCAAACCATGTGCCAACATGGGTTATCTCCCTTGATGGGTTGACTTGTTATGTATCCCATTTCTTAAGGGTTGACTAGGGATCTACTTGGCAAGTAGTCCAATTCTAAGTAATAGCTTGCTTGGTCTCTCATGTTGTCAGTTGAGGTCACATCCCCGCTATGATATGTAGGTTTGCATTCATGCATCATGACATGACATGGCATATTTTTATGATATCTACTCTTTTGGCTATGTGCATTCCTTCTGTACCAATGCATGCCCTTGTCATCTAGTCTTTTTATAGGGTCATGTTCACATTCATGGCATACCTGCATACTTAGTGCATTATATGTGCTAACCCATACTCTTTGGCTACATGATCTAACCATGTAGGAACCGAAGGTGATTTCCTTTCACCGTTAGATGTCTAGTTGGAGAACTTGAAGTTGTTACTTGTGGTGAGCCCTATACTCCAAGGGAAATACCCACTTTTATTTACCTTAGGTCTTTATTCTATGTTTCTTCATCTTATGACTTGAAGGTGAGTTCGGAATATGTTGAGGCCCCATCTAATTCTATGTAAAGGTATTGCTAGACATATCAAACTCTAATGTACGTCATGCTATGTGTTGATTTCAATGATATGACTATCTATGTTCGATAATGGTTTTTTATGTTATGCTTTCGTTTCCTCTTATGTCATTATGATTGTTAGATTAGGAATGTGCTTATGTGGAAAGTCCTTAACCCCTTTTGCCCCATAGCTTGAGTCCTACTTACCTACCCCTTAGAACGTAATTGCTATGTGCTATGTGATTCATGTTTATCTCATTCCCAGTAACATCTCCATAGCTTGAGTCCAAAGCCCCAGAATCCCTTAGACTTATGTGTTGTTTATTATGTTACGCGCTTTCAAATCGATTATTTGTGTGATGATGCTAAGATGGCTTGATCGAGGACTCTCGAGTTCTCTTTCACCATGTCACATTTAGGCCTTACTCTCGGGTCATGACAAAGATGATATCAGATCCCTAGGTTTGTAAATGATCCTCGGAGTCCGATATGCCGCGTCAATTAGAATCTTGTTCATAGGTGTTATGCGCGCCATACCTATGAAAAAGGAGCTATGATGATGTTTTAGGAATTTTCACACTTCATTGTCCCTTATGTCGTGCTGTGAGGTATTTTGAAAGGTTTCCTAAAATGGAGTGTTCTTGTTACTCTTCAGAAGATGCCTCCCAGAAGAGCTTCCCTTCCCGGATAGGCTCTTGTCAATAAGTAACAAGCCCCTCGTGAGCCTGCGGAGGAACAAGTGACTCACGTTGAATTTTGGAATGTGGTGGCTATGTTGGCCCAAGTGGTAGCTAATCAAGCTTAGCCAGCTAATCCCATAAATGGTGGCACTCCAACTTCTAGGGTGAGAGACTTCACCCAGATGAACCCTCTGGAATTCTTTTGTTCAAAGGTTGATGAGGATGCCCAAGAGTTCATTGATGAGCTTACAAAGGTGCTAACTATTATGGGCATCGGTTCTGAGGAAAACGTTGAGTTGGTTGCGTATTAGTTGAAGGATGTAGATCAAGTGTGGTACAATTAGTGGTTGATGGAAAGAATGGTAGATGCTAAGGTTGATTGGAAGGAATTCAATTTTGTTTGTTTAAACCGTTTCATCCCTCTAGAACTTCGGGAAGCCAAAATGACTGAATTTATTAACTTCAACCAAATTAGCATGTCCGTGAGGGACTATTTTCTTAAGTTCACTAAGCTCTTATAGTATGCTCCTATGTTGGTAGTTGATCCTCGTGCAAGGATGCACAAGTTTATTTCTGGAGTCTTTGACTTAGTTATGAAGAAGTGTCGTACCTTCATGCTTATTCTGGACATGGATATCTCTAGGATTATGACTTATGTTGAATAGATTGAGGGTGAGAAGTTCAAGGAGAGAAGGGTAAACGACTCTAAATGAGCCCGGTTTGATGGTAGATTCTCTAGTTGTAAGGGTGGTGGTGGATTTGGTTGATTCCAACAAGACCAAGGTTCGAACATGAAGCTTGCTAATCCAAGAGTGCCTCCTCTTAAGGCACAAGTTGGGGGTGGTCCATGATCTCCCTGTTGTGGACAGTGTGGGGGAAATCATTTGGGTGAGTGTAGCAAGGCTTCGGGTGCTTGCTTTGGGTGTGGAAGTATGAATCACAAGATTTCCAACTGTCCAAAGAACACAAAGAGATATCAAGTGGCTCCAAGTGGTCAGGGGCAGCCGAAGGCCCATGTTGATGGTGCTCCCAGGAATAATAGGTTCTACGCTCTTCATGCCCGGCAGGAGGTAGATGATGCTCCGGACATCGTGACTGGTATGTTAAAAGTCTTTGATTTTGGTGTTTATGCTTTACTTGACCCGGGTGTAAACTTATCTTTTGTGACTCCTCTGGTGGCTGTTAAATTTGGTTTGAGTCCTGAAACTCTTAAGGAACCTTATTGGGTGTATACTCTCGTGGGTGAGTCTATCATTGCCTGGAAAGTGTATTGGGATTGTCCTATTTCTGTTTTGCATAAAGTTTTCCATGGTGATCATGTAGAGCTTGAGATGTATGACTTTGATGTTATTCTTGGGATGGATTGGTTGCATGCCTCATATTCCTCAATTGATTGTAGAACTAGGCAAGTCAAATTCCAAGTTCCTAATGAGCCCATATTGGAATGGAAGGGTAGTGATTCCATGGTTAGGGGTCAGTTTATTTCCTACCTCAATGCCCGGAGAATGATTTGCAAGGGATGCATCTATCATATTGTAAGGGCTAGAGACCTGGAGGGTGAGTCACCTATACTTGAATCGGTCATGGGGGTTAATGAATTCCCAATGTGTTTCCCGAAGACTTGCCTGATATTGCTCCCGATGAGAAAGTAGATTTTTGCATAGATCTCCTTCCAGATACTCAACCTATTTCCATTCCTCCTTACTGTATGGCTCTGGCTGAACTTAAAGAGCTGAAGGATTAATTGAAGGACATGTTGGAGAAGGTTTACATTAGACCAAGTATTCTACCTTGGAGTGCTCCCATGTTGTTTGTGACGAAAAATGAGGGTTTGCTCCGAATGTGTATTGATTACCGATAGCCGAATAAGGTGACCATAAGAATAGGTACTTGTTTCCCAGAATTGATGACTTGTTTGATCAACTCCAAGGGGCTACTAATTTCTCTAAAATAGATCTTCGTTCGAGTTACCATCAGTTGAAGGTAAGGGAGTGTGATATTCCAAAGATAACTTTCCGGACTCGTTATGGGCATTTTGAATTTTTGGTGATGTCGTTTGGTTTGACCAATGCTCCGACGGTGTTTATGGACCTCATGAATTAGGTATTCAAGCTATTCCTTGACAGTTTTGTGGTGGTGTTCATCGATGACATCCTGATTTACTCTCGAAGTGAGCGACAACATAGGGATCATTTGAGGTTGGTGCTTCAAACCTTGAGGGAAAAGCAGTAGTTCGCCAAGTTTAGCAAGTGTGAGTTTTGGTTGGGAGAGGTTGCATTCCATGGTCACGTGGTGTCCGATTATGGTATTAAGGTTGATCCTAAGAAGACTGAAGTGATGAAGGATTGCCCTAGACCATTGACCCCTTCGAATATTCGAAGTTTCCATGGGTTGGCCAGTTATTATCAGAGATATATCAAAGGGTTTTCTTCTATTGCATCCCCGTTGACTAAGTTGACCAAGAAGAAGGCTAAGTTTGTGTGGTCAAGTGAGTGTGAGAAGAGTTTTCAAACTTTGATGGATCGTCTCACATTGGCTCCTATTTTGACCTTGCTCAATGGGTTAGATGGGTTTGTGGTGTATTGTAATGTTTCACGGATTGGGTTGGGATGTGTACTTATATAGCATGGTAAGTTAATAGCTTATGCGTCTTGATAATTGAAGGTGCATGAGAAAAATTATCCGATCCATTATCTTGAGTTGGCGGTGGTGGTATTTGCTCAAAGGATTTGGAGACATTATCTATATGGGCTTCACGTTGATGTCTTCACCGATCATAAAAGTTTGCAATATGTGTTCACACAAAGGGGTCTTAACTTGAGACAAAGGAGATGGTTGGAACTTCTCAAGAATTATGACATGAGTGTCCTTTATCATCCCGACAAGGCAAATGTCATGGAGGATGCCCTTAGTAGGCTATATATGGAGAGTGTGTCGTATGTAGATGAAGGAAAAAAGGAGATAGTAAGGGGTGTTCACCGTTTGGCTAGATTAGGTGTTAGGTTGATCGATTCGGAAGATGGTGGTATTCTCGTTCAAAAAGGATCCGAGTCTTCGGTGGTGGTTAATATTAAGGCAAAGCAAGATCTAGATGCTTTCTTGGTTGAGTTCAAGAAGTTGGTTGCCGAGGGAAAAATTGAGGTTTTCTCCCAAGGGGGAGATGGTGTGCTACGGTATCAAAACTGTTTATGCATTCTGAATGTCGACGGCCTAAGAGAGGTCTTCATGAGTAAAGCTCATAATTCTCGATATTCTATTCATCTGAGATATACTAAGATGCATCGAGACTTGAGAGAGGTGTATTGGTGGCATAACATAAAAAAGGACATAGCCAAGTTTTTACCGAACTGTCCAAATTGCCAACAGGTGAAGGTTGAATATCAAAGGCCCAATGGTTTGGCCCAAGTATTGAACCTCCATTTTGAAGTCTTGTATATGTATATGTATTCCTGTGGGATGAGACTTAGCACCGAGGGATTGGAATCGGGGTGAACTATCTCCAAGGGTCCATACTCCTTTCCGTAAAACCATGTGCCAACATGGGTTATCTCCCTTAATGGGATTGACTTGACATGTATCCCCTTTCTTAAGGGTTGACTAGGGATGTACCTGCCAAGTATTCCAATTTCAAGTAGTAGCTCTCTTGGTCTATCATGTTGTCGGTTGAGGTCATATCCCCGCTATGATATGTAAGACATGACATGGCATATTATTATGATATCTACTCCCTTGGCTATGTGCATTCCTTCTGTACCAATGTGTGCCCTTGTCATCTAGTTTTGTTGTAGGATCATGTTCACATGCATGGCATACCCGCATACTTAGTACATTATATATCTTAACCCATACTCTTTTTCTACATGATCTAACCATGTAGGGACCGAAGGTGATTTCCTTCCACCGTTGGACGTCTAGTTGGAGAACTTGAGGGTCTTACTTGTGGTGAGCCCTATACTCCAAGGAAAATACCCACTTTCATCGACCTTATGTCTTTATTCTATGCTTCTTCATCTTATGACTTGAGGGTGAGCCCGGAATATGTCGAGGCCTCATCTCATTCTATGTAAAGGTATTGTTGGACATATCAAACTCTAATGTACGTCATGCTATGTGTTGATTTCAATGATATGACTATCTACGTTTAGTGATGGTTTCTTGTGTTATGCTTTAGTTTTTGCTTTTGTCATTGTGATTGGTTGATTGGGAATGTGCTTATATGGAAAGTCCCTAACCCTTCTTACCCCCATAGCTTGAGTCCTACGTACCCGCCCCTTAGAATGTAATTGCTATGTGCTATGTGATTCATGCTTATCCTATTCCCAGCAACATCCCCATAGCTTGAGTCTAAAGCCCCAGAATCCCTTAGACTTATGTGTTATTTATTATGTTACGTGCTTCCGAACCGATGATGTGTGTAATGATGCTAAGATGACTTGATCGAGGACTCTCGGGTTCTCTTTTGTCATTTCACATCTAGGCCCTACTCTCGAGTCTTGACACCATGTTAGTGTTAATTTGGGCCAGCTCTTTCATCATATCTTCATTAATCTTGGCATGCTCTAGACTAGTACTGACTGAGAAGGACCGTTTAGTCATCGATTTGACTCTCAAGCCCCAAGCATAATTAGTCTTGGCCACCTTCTCCAGTCGCTCTACTACCACAAGAAAACTGCAATCCATGAATGAACCTCCAATTATGGTGTTATCCATTTCTTTGCAATTATCATCTTTTTCTCGATAGAAGATCTCCATCAAGGAATCATCAATAATCTTGTGGTCTGAGACACTCCTAAAGCACTTTGTAAATCACTCTCATTTAGTGGTTATTGAACTAATAGACAATTGCTCAAAGTTAGTGATTAAATCCTTCAACTTCAGCTTCAGCTTCTTTGACTTGGGAAAGAACCTCTCCTAGAAGGCTTACTATATTTCTGCCCATATAGTGATAGAACCTAATGGGAGTTCAGATAACCATATTGTTGCCTCACCTGTGAGAGATAATGGAAAGACACAGCATCCAATGGCATCCATAGATAGATTTTGATTTCCCATCATACTCTTATAGACAAACATAATATTGTGTATATGGTTATGCGGATCCTCTGATGGTAAGACCATGAGTAGGTCTTTGTTATACAATATCTGTAGTAACACACTCGACATAAAAAATTTAGTGTCATCTGGTAAATGAGGTAATACTATAGCTCTGGTGACATCAACTGCCATAGGGTCAAGCCTATATTGATTCCATGTATAGGTTGTAGCTTGAAGATCCTGTGGTGGTGGATTCACATCCTTGAGTAGTGGTGGGTCATCATTATTCTGATTGAGTACGATGTTTGTAACATTAGTCTAGCATTGTTCACATTGTCTTTGGTTATTCTTCTTAATAATCTCTAGATCTTTGATCAAACGGAGTCAAGAGATTTCCTCAACTTTGAAAATTATGCAAACACTACACCTATATGCCGAAAGAAAATAAAAACAAGTAAATAAGGATTAGTTCACAAATTACCCTAATTAAACAAGTCTAAAATTTGTATTCCTAGGCAATGGCACCAAAATTTTGACTCATGCACAAACTACACCTCCAAATCAAGGTATAAGTGGTTGTTGCCAAATATAGTTACTAGCAATGGTTAGGGTCGATCCTACAAGGAATAAGGTCTAGGCATAGAGTAATTATTAGTAATCGGATTGAATTAATCTACTTATTTCCTGAAAAAAGGAGGGATTATAAAATGCAATAAGTAAACCTAAACTACAACAATCGATCAAGTGAAAGTGTTATGAAAATAGTGAGAGATGTAACTAGAGCATGTTCCTCATGAATTCCTAACTCAGTTTAACCAGATAATCGTAACCTTTTCTAGTATGTAGCAAGCAAAACTGGTAAGTTATGTTTACCTAACCTTTGATCTAGGCAATAAGCAAATTTCACTACATGATTTGATCCATCCCCGTAATGTTACATTATGAACCCATACCCTTTGTTCCAATATAACCATCCCGTGATCAGTTCAGGTTGATTAGACGAGAGGGATCACATCGAATCCTATTAATTTTCTCTTATCCCATTCTTTACCCCCTTGATCTAGTAAATAAGAATTAGGTGAGATCTTACATTGGCCACCATTAAAAAACATTCATGTCAAAGGGATAAATTAATACACAGATGCACACTTTTTAAAGGTTATGAATTATTCAAATTTTACTTTGTTAGTTCTTAATGGTTCCCATAACCCTATTTGTGAATTTTGCTATGCGTACTCACTGTAGATGAAGTAATCATGTTATGGAATAACATAACTAAACACTTATAATGATGAATTGAAGAACAAGAAAATCCAAAATCTTCACAAGAAATCATGATGTTATAGCTCAAAAGTAATCTACAATAATCACAAGCAAATAGTTCTCAATATGTTTTGTTGTGTTTTGTAGTGTCTCTCTAAACAATCCAAGAAAACCTATTTATAATAAGTTAAACAAAATCCAAAATGAACTAGAAAAATTAGAATAAAGAAATCGGACAATCAAGGTTACAGGTTGTAGATGGACTTACGGCCTATGCATGGGGCTTCATAGTTTGCACTTTACAGAAGTTGCCTGCCATATACGGACTGATCTTATGGGCCATCTTCTAACTTACGGCCTATAAAGGGTCTTGTCAACTAATTCTTCAGCAATTCTTCACAACTTTGATTCTTCGAGCATGATCTTATCCATGAATCATCACCTGACTTACGGCTCATAGGAGCCCCCATCTAATGACAGTTCAACATTCATCATATTCTCTGATCTTCAGCATACGAACACACATACGTGTCGTCAAAACTTCTACGGTTGTCTGACAACTCATAGCCTCAATATTTGAATATCAACCCTTCACTAGATCTGACCTATGAGACCAACCTATGACCCGTGGAATAAACTATGGCTCATAGAAGGACTCAAAAATCCTAAAAAACCTGTAATTCTATGCAACTTAGCACAAAATCATCCCGATTCTTGTAATCCTATAAAACTAACATAAAAAGACATCAAACCTACTAAGATCACCTTGAGAATGCATAAAATCATAAGCTTAACGTATTAAAAGTGTTATATTTTGGAAGCACATCAATTCATAACATTCATAGTTCACATATCTTGACATAAGGCTTTCATCAACATAAGAAGCTTAGCTCATAAATTTGACCAAAACATGGTGGGTATATGTGCATATGCTTAAAATCATGCAAACTTGAGTGTAAATAACATGAAAGAAGAAAAATAGAGTCATTTGAGAATTCTTCAAAGTAACCCACCACAATCAAAGTAAAACTTGGTTAGGGCATCATTAAACCCTCATGTAAATCATATATTACATATGGAATCTCATAGATTAATAATGTACAAAAGTAAATACCATAAATTACTTCATATTATCATCATATGAAAGAGTTCATGCAACTACTATAAGTAACCCAAAACTTGAAAATAGATGTTGAAGAGGGTAGGTTGAGCTTTATGGGGGAAAGGTCTCCAAAAATCAAAACCCAGATACCTTGGTATGATTAGGTATAGAAATATTGTTGGAGAATGAAGAGAAATATGAAACCCTATCATGCACCTTCTACTTGAGAGTCTTGAGGAAGCTTGAGTGTATTTAGGAGGAGTTTAGGACTTAGGGTATTTTTAGAATATATTAGAATGGAGTAGTTTAGGGTTGTGAAAGTCTATAAAGGACTTATTTGGGGTATTAAAAGATGTATTGATACGCCCAAATTCACACCTCAATTGAAATGCAAAGCGGTCGTTGACCAAATATAGAACCCACCTAGAGTTAGGGTCGATCCCATAGGGAATGCATGAAAATACAGCTAGAAGCACTTCGTTTCACGTGCAATTCTTATTTCCAGAGTAATAATGCAGAATGAAAATGAGAATTATTCGTAACCAGATTTAAACTAAGTAACACTATATTCTACGAATCGCTATCTACTATGACTACTGGGATTTTTTTATTTTTTTTCAATTTTTAAGACACCATGAGGGGTCAAGGGCTAAGCAACTCCCCCAGGCTTTAACATAAATAAATCTGAAACAGGGGTACAAGAAGGGGGGCAAGGCCTTACCTTCTTCCTAGGATGGTACTCCATGCCTTAAGAATAAGTCATGGGACCCTATTTCTAAGAAGCAAACCAAGAAAATCCTAAGGGAGGATGCCTCTCATTAAAAAATTCTAGAAAAGCAATAAACAAGGGAGACTTTCCCCTTACAAGTTGTACAGAAAGTAAATCCTAAAACTAATCCTATAAGCTATCAATAGATAGGTTACTGAATTAGTCTCTTTGGTTGTCCTGCTTGGTGTATCTTGTCTTGCTTGATCTAAGGTGGTTTCCTCAACCACTTCATTTGTCTCCTTCAAAAGTTGATCTCTTACATTTTGTCCATCTTCAAGTATGCTCTAGTTTCTCTTGGCAGTTGACTGGTGTCTTCAAACATTTGACGGTTGTGGATTTGATGGCTGTATTTGGCTAGGGATTCAGCCACTTGGTTGGCCTCCCTCAGAATATGTTGGCATTTGAACTCTAGGATTTTAGTCCTAGAGTACTGAATCTTCTACATTTCTTTTTGAATCTGCCATGGTGGATTAGCAGTGTGATTAATCCAAGAACTAAGCATTTCAGCATCAACTTCCATCTGTACTTTAGTGAACCCAAACTGGACACACCAGCTGATGCCAATGGTTGCTGCCTGTGCTTCTGCCTGTAAGTTAGTACCACTTCCTAAAGGATTAGTAAAAGCAAATAGGAGATTACCATTACAGTCCCTCAGAACCCCCCCAACACCTATGTCCCATGGGTTGCCTAGTGAACTCCTATCTGTGTTGAGCTTCACCCAGTGTTGTTGTGGTCTCATCCACTGCACAGGAGTGACTTTGATCTCCTGCTGACATCTTTCCACCATCACAGTCATGTCCTTCCACCCATAAGGCCAGTTGATGTAGGGATAAGAGGTCTTCATTAGTCTGAGAAAAACTCTGCTTACCAGATATTTAACCTTGGCTATGCTTGGTGCTATACCCTCATATTTGGCAGTGCATCTACTTTTCCATAGATTCCAGCATATGAACACTGGAGTAGCCTGAAGTATCAACTTGTGAGCTTCATTCCAGTGCTTAGTATTCCATCATTCGCAAATATTTTGTTTGAAACCAGTCCTATCTGTGTTGATGCTGAGATAGGCAGCAAAGTGATTCCAAACTTTCCTGGCAAAGTTGCCATTGAGCATGATATGGTTTATGGTATCCCTTCCTGGATTAGAGCAGCAGTGACAGGTTGAGGGATCAAATCCAAAAGTGACCAACTTATCATTTGTTGGTAGTTTCATCCTTAAGGCTCTCCACACTAGGAAGGAGCATTTGAAGGGAATATGTTTGTGCCAGAGTTGCTTGTTAATTCTGGTTTCCTCCTTTGTCTCCCTAATCAAATTTCAGGCTAAAGAAGTAGTAAAGTCTCTATTGTTGTTTAGGGTCCAAATTGGTTTATCAGGGATACCACTTAGGGCCTGGATTGGGGTATTGAGGATGTCTTCTATATACTGATGAGGGATTATCTCCCTAAGTCTTTCCTGGTTCCATTGCCCATCCTGTATCAAGTTTGACACTCTAGTATTGTCAAACCTGTGATTCCCCACACTATAAAGAGCCAGTTGTCCCACTCCCAGCCAACTATCCCACCAAAAATAATTGTTTCCAGAGTGTATCCTCCAGTGTATATGAGGTTCTTTGTTGTGCTTGTTGGCCATCATATGTTTCCAAATGAGAGAGTCTTTATTGTCACTTTTCTAAGTCAGTGGATTTGCCCTTTGACAATATTTGGCCTTCAGGAAATCAGCCCAGAGAGAAGCATTACTTCTAAAGCTCTACCAATGCTTGACTTGAAAGGCCTTGCAGATATCCTTCAGCTTTCTGAAACCAATTCCTCTTTCTGCTAAAGGATAGCTTAGGCTCTTCCAGGAGGCCCAGTGATATTTCCTCCTTTTCTCAATTCTCCCCCAAAAGAAATCAGCTGCTAGACCTTATATTTGGTTCAGAGTGGTGGAGGGGGGGACAATGGCAGCTAACAAATGAATAAGCAGAGAGTGGAGGACATGTTTGATCAGAATTGCTTTCCCCCCATAGCTTATGATTCTTGCATGCCATCCATAAATCCTATTGATGACTTTAGAGACCATGTCAGAAAAGTATATGACCCTTTTCCTACCTATGTATAAGGGGCATCCCAGGTTGGGAATGGGATGCTTCTTTTGGGTGAATCCAGTAGTAGCAGTAATTCTCTCACACTCAGATTGGGAAGTGTTGGCAGTGACCATGAAATGGATCTTACTCTTATTGATCATTTGACCTGAAACCTTCTCATTAGAGTTCAATACCTTCATGATCCTAGTTAAGGACTCATTGTTACATACAGTGAATGGGATGACATCATCAGCAAAACTAAGGTGGTTAATCTGAGGGCCCTTCTTGTTCATATAGAAGGTTTGAAAATTAGGATCATCATGGCGTTTGTTCAGGCTTCTTGATAACTCTTCTGCCCCTAAAATGAATAGAGCAGGTGAGAGGGGATCTCCCTGTTTAAGCCCTCTGGTAGAATGGAAAAATCCATGTCTTGCCCCATTAATAATAACGGAATACCAGTTATTGCTCATTATCCTCCAACAGAGGTCAATGAATTGTTCCCCAAATCCCATTTTTCTCATTACCAAGAAAATGTAGGACCACGAGGCTCTATCATAGGCCTTGTCCATATCCAATTTAATCACCATATTTCCCCCTCTCATAGCCTTCTTGATCTGGTGGATGATTTCCTGGGCAAGCATGATGTTTTTTGTTATGTTCCTTCCTTTGATAAAGCAAGATTGGTTCCTGGAGATAAGGCTGGGAAGAATAGTAGAGAGTCTGGAAGAGAGGAGTTTAGAGAAGATCTTGCAAATACAATTACTCGGGCTAATGGGTCTGTAGTCTGAGAAGCTGATAGCATTGCTGGTTTTGGGAATCAGTACAATGCAAGAATGGGAGAAATATTTAGGTATTTCCTATCCATTAAATATGGTCTGAACAACTTTCAGCAAGTCCATCTTGATTATCTCCCAGCAAGATTGGTAAAACATGGCATTGAAGCCATCAAGGCCAGCAGCTGAGTTGGGATTCATAGATTGGATCACTTGCTTCAACTCTTCTAAATCAGGGGGTGCTTGGATCTTTAAATTCTGATCATGGTTTACCATTGAGGGGATGTAGTTCATCTCCTCTTTATCAATGAATTTTTCCTCCCCTGTGAAAATCTCTTGAAAGTGATGAACTGTTTCCTTAGCTATATCCTCCTCCTCCTGGATCAGCTTTCCATTTTCATCCTGAATATTCTGTATGAGGAGTTTTCTCCTTCTCCCCCTGACCAGTGCATGGAAATATTTGTATTAGCATCACCTTCTTTGAACCAGTGTAATTGAGTTTTTTGCCTAAGAATTGGTTCCTCCATCTTTAAATACTTGATGTATTCAGCATTGGTCTTATGTAGTAAACTCCTCTTCTCCTCTGATTTCTAAAT
Organism: Solanum aculeatissimum; assembly: GCA_038996855.1. Lineage (NCBI taxonomy): Eukaryota > Viridiplantae > Streptophyta > Magnoliopsida > Solanales > Solanaceae > Solanum > Solanum aculeatissimum. The sequence goes on along the minus strand of JBCEWC010008929.1, from coordinate 1,822 downwards.
GATCAGCTCAAGCTCAGCCTCTCTAGTCTTTTCCTCAAAATATTTGACTTTCAAGTGAATGTCTCCAAATTATTCCTTTGACCACTTACTCAGGGTGGTGGTCAGTCTTTTAAGCTTATTGTGAAAAACTCTCATTGGATTACCACTGGTGTCCTTGTTCCAACAGTTTCTGACAGTGTCCATAAAGGTTTCTTGGTCAGTCGAGTAGTTGAGAAATTTGAAGTACCTAATGGGGTAGTTAGCTGTAATCTTCATATCCACCAAGAGGGGGCAATGGTCAGATCCTACTGAGGGTAGATGAGTGATAGTGGTTTGATGCATACTCTCCAACCATTTGTCATTCACCATTCCCCTATCAAGCCTCTTCCATATAGTAGCCCCTATTCCTCTCTTATTGCACCAAGTAAACTATTGTCCTGAGAAACCTAAGTCCTGCAGACCATAATCCTCAATAATGCCAATGAATTCTAGACTTTTCCTGATATTGTAAGGTATGCCCCCATATTTTTCTTCAGTGTTGGTGATCACATTAAAGTCACCTATGATACACCATGGAGTGTTATTGTGATCATTGGCTAATTGGAGCATCTTATCCCACAGGGGTATCCTTAGTTGATCCCTACACTTGGCATACATATAGGTGGATATGTACTTGGGATTCCCTTGAGATTGATGAATGACACAAGTAACTTGTTGCTCATCAGAGTCCAGAACCTGACAGTCAGTCTCCTCATTCCAGAATATCCAAATCATTCCATTAGGATTGCTAATGGCTTTGTCCATAGACAATTGCATCCTAAACTTGTCAATCCTAGTAGTATTTGAGAAAGGTTCCAAGATAGTGATAGTGTCCAACTGGTGTAGTTTCTTAAGAGCTTTGAGTCTTTCCACAACACCTTGGGTATTGATACCCTTCGCATTCCATACTAGAGACCTATTCATTGAGATGGTTTTGTAGAAAATAGCCTAGTGTTGGGTCTACCTCCTATGGCAGATTGAGCTTTCTTGGTGTTCTTTTTCCTAGATTTTTCTTCAAGGAAATTCCTGGGAGACAAGCCTTGCTCTTCTGTGACTCTTTGGAGATCATCATTGTCCTCCTTTTCCTTGGAGGGACTCAAAGCCTGTATTAGATACTCACAAGTTTCTTCCACTTCCCCTTCATTAACTGGGAGGTTGTCCTTGTCCAGTTCATCCTCTGAGTGTATCACCTGATATTCATCCACCTCTTCACTTGGTAGAGGTGGTTCAGAGTTTAGGGTGCATTTTGTGTAAATCTTTTCATTCAGGGGTGTAGGTATCTGTTTTGTTTCCTTATCTTGCCTGGATATTTCTTTGCTTTTCCTTTGATTACCTTCTGGTGTATCACCCCTTTCAATATTCTGAGAAGTTTCACCACTTCTTTGTTGTCTTTCCATTCTTTTGTTAAGAGCATCTCTTCTTTTTTTGCTCATATTGTTCCCTTTTTCTTGTTTCCTTTAGAGCTAGTGCTTGCAATTAGGCCCAGAACTTTGGCCATAGACCCCATATTAGGTGTTCCATGTGGACTCAAATTTTCCTGCTGGATAATAGAGGTTGCAGGGGCTCTAAGGTCTGATCTAGGGTGAGTTAAAACCTCATGCAGAACATGAGTCAAAGTCCCCCCCTTGGGTACCCCATCCTGCAGTTAGTAGGGTCCTCTTGAAGCTCCTCCTGACCTCCAACAACTCCAATGTGAGATAAAGTAATATTATCTTTAATAGTAGGGAGGATGAGGGAATGGTCCAGAAGATCTATCCCATTCCTCTCATGGGAGGATAAGTCAATACCTTGCCTCTTTTTAAGA
>JBCEWC010008928.1:0-19331 GCA_038996855.1 Solanum aculeatissimum | reverse complement strand
CTTGGCTTGGCCAAGCTACTGCCTCACTTCACGAGGCAGTACACGGGCCGTTTGGTGTCAAACGGTCCGTTCAAGCTTCCGTCGACTTGGACTTGGCTTAGGGGTGGTTCCATGCCACCCCAAGATCACTATGACATCACACAAGACACTATACAGACCTTTCAAAGTTTAACGGTCCGTACAAATGTCCTTGGCCATTTTTCTGAGTCTATCTCCAATGGCTTCCGAAATTTAGATAGGCTTACTGTTTGGGCCATATCTCCCTCATTCGATATCCAAATTGAGTGAAACCACTTGTGTTGCAAATCTAACGCAAAGATCTTCAATTATATATGTGGTAACTCACATGGTTCATCCCACATCAAAAGGTATGACTATTTGATGTTGACTGTCAAAATTATCCCTCTAGGCCACTAACTAGCCCAATTTGCATTCGGCCACTTAAACTCAACCCATGGCTACCAAAACTCATACATGACTTGTAGTACATCATAGAATGCCAACCTTAAGTAGATTTCAAAAAATTTCAAGTTGTTACACTTTTCATCTCCCATTCTCCCATTTTTCAATTGTTTAAGGGTGCATTTTTCTTTTTTAAGCACTTTGCCCTTATTCGTGTACACTATTTTGAATTTTGGCAAAATAATAATTTTTTTTCTTGCACCCTTTTTCATTCCTTTTCTTCCCTTCTCTGTATCACTATGCATTTTCCCTTCTTTTATGACTTCTCCTTACACCAACCACCCTCAACTTAAGCTTTTGGCCTAAGCTAAGGTGCACAATATCTATCCTTTGAACTAGGGCCACTTGTTGGGTAGCCACCCTCAACTTAGGCTTTTAGCCTGAGTTGAGGTTCACAATGTTCAAGGAAAGACCAGGGCCGAATTTGGGATTTATCATTTATTAAAGTCCAGGCTATTAGGTGTTTACAAAGAATAGGGTCAATGTTAGGCTCAAAATAGGGACCAAGGAATAATCAACATCTTTGGTTGGTTATATTTAAGCTAAGTGGGCTAGATTAGAACAATGGCCTAAAACCCTTTCCAAACCAACTGACCTACAGTCTAAATCCTGAGTAATAGGGAAAGTTATGAATTATAGCACAGTAGAGAATCATGCAATTAGGCTCACTCACTCATGGCACTGGATTACATGTTTACAGAACTTATCAGATCATGTTTTTTTATCACAATCACATATTTGTCACAACAAACACTATCGGGATAGCCTAATCATGCATGGTCACTATCAAACTAACAAAACAAAATTTTGGTGGGTATCATTTTTACACAACATTTTACTATGCTATGGATATCAATATTATGTACTACACATGCTACCTAAAATATCCTAGACATGTCGGTTCAACATAAAATAAAATCAACAGGGAAAGAACACAGGCAGAAAACCCTTTGGAATAAAAATTTAGGGTAGTTATAGGCCAGAGTTACTCAGACTTCACTTAGATTGTATAACCACCCACACCCCATCAAAAGAAATGTGCATTGTCCTCAATGCACGAGAGTAAAGTATAAGGAACAAGGGTAAAAAGAAACATACCTGGGCACCTAAGTGCCTCTCTTTGCCTCGCTCTGTCCACCCTCCATAGACTTGGTAGACTTCTCAACAGTAGGAGTAACTCGGGAGAAACTCGTGCCTCTAAACAGCTGGCGTGTATGCTCTTGTCTGGTCTCCTCCTCCTCTCGGGATCTGGCCAGGGCAATCCTCAACACTTCCTTCTCTGTTTTCTCACCACAAAGGCGCTCCGTATCTGTGTTATTTAAATAAAGCCGCTTCCCAAGGGAAGTTTGTGTGGGATCCTCTGGAACAAACAGATCAACAATAGGTGTTGCAACTGCGTTGTAGATATCAAGCCTAATGGAGTAACCAATGCTACAGCAATGTCAGCCCGGAGCTATAAAACCTCCGTTTGCAGGGCCGATAAATCAATAGGAGCCATTGTGTTGAGGCTTATCTGGATTCGCTCCTCAAATGCATCGATACAGGTGTCCACCAGTGTAAGTCCCTCTCTAATAGCGATAGTGGTGAATACCTGCATGCGTCTCTCTGCCTCTGAAATAACCTGGCGGACCCAAGACCTCAAATGTTATAGTAGCTGAGCCAGCTGTGACTCAGCATATGTCAGTCTCTACGCCAATTCCTAAAATAATGCTACCAACACAAATGCAATGTTGGCAGGTGCTGACATAGCGAATACAGACTTTGGGACAACAGTAGTAGCAATAGTGGGCCACCTCCCCTCAATAGTCTCAGTTTGTGGGGGCCTCTCTATAGGTTGTGCAGCAGCCGAACAAGAGAACTCAATCATAGAAATGGAGGCAGGCAAGTCTGGAAGTACAATGTTTGGCCTCGGTGTCCTATACAGTGCAACTGGGTTCTCTTCAGCCTTGATCAGGCTAGCATCTAGTATGTGTTGCACCTCAAGTAATATGTCCAGGTGGTGCAAGATACAAGCTCGTGCCATCAGACATAGATGGTGTATCAAGCATGGGAAGGGGATCATCGTGGCCCTCCTCAAGGCCACCTCGTGTATCTACTCGATGATCAATGTGGCCCAGTTGATAGCATTGCCATCCGTGATGTTGGCCACCAAAATGGCTCTCTCCGATGTCAAAGTATTGTCTGCAAATGTAGGTCGGATCCCTGAGGGAACCACTGCCCACCAAAATTTGGTGAGGAAGCTAAGAGAAGTCTTGACGATAGACTCCAAAGATGCGGTAACCCAAACAGGATCAGTTCCTACAGCAATAATGTGGGTAGCCACCCACCTCATCAAATGGGTCTGACGCTCCTGGTCCCTCATGACTTCCAAGTCACGTGCCTGCCCCACTCTGTGGTCGAACTCAACTGTAGAACTGGGGGATGCAAACTTGGCTACGAATAGCATACACTGAAAGGTCTTCTCTGATATGTTGACCACCTGGCCCCGCACTCTAACCTCCTCAAGACTGGGTTGGCTGAGGGGCTTCTTTCCCTTTGGAAGAGTGTTGTGTATTATGGAGGCGTAGAACTCTCTCACCAATATCGCTGAGTACCTCCCAGCTAGTTGTACCAACCACTAGAGTCTGTGTCATATGATCGTCTCCTACAACCCTAGGACAATATTGAGTCCTCTAGTGATAACCCAGAACTCCTCTAGTATAGAATGAGTGGGACGACCACGCTCATTTCTCTATATAACCTCCGTGAAGATGGTCTGCATGCCCTCGATGCACCATCTATTATCTGCTGCATCTGGTGATGACTCAGGTGCGCGAGGGTATGAGGATGGTGAGGAGTCTAAACCCTCCTTAGAACCAGATTTGGACCCCCTCTTGGAGGAGGCCATCTGAATGCTACTGCTAGACCAGTCACCTCCCTCATCAAACTAGGGAGGGGTGACCATAATATCCTGCTATGTAGCATGCCTGGAAGACGCTCGAGTCTATCGTAGCTCTATATCGGAGACTGGCTGGATGCCAAGCTCCTCTACAGAACCACTAGCCTCAGAGGCATGCTCTGAATCTATGGCTTCATCTCGCAAGCGGGCCTTCATTACTTCAATCTCCTCTTTATTAGATTTATGGGCCATGGTACCTGAAATACACACAATCATAAGACAGGTTAGCTCCATGAATTGCAATCCAAAACACAAGAATTTTCTTTTAAACTGATCTAGGAAGAATTAGGCTTACGAAACCCTCCTTACGGGTCGTAGACTGCTCTACAGCTCGTAAAAGGTTTCGTGAGATAGTGCATGGTTACTGTTTGACTTACTGGACTTGCATCCATGAGACCTAGTCACGACTCGTAGAATTCTCTACGAGTTGTAGATGGAGTCGTAGATATAAGTCTTGACTCAGGTTTGACACTGGCAACTAATACGAGACCCATCTATGATTCGTGGATCGGTCCAAGAGTTATAGAAGGTCACGTATGATCAGGCCTCAAGAACAATTAACATTGGAGCCTTCCACGAGGAGCAATCATGACTCATGGACTGATCCACTAGTCTTAGAAGACCCTCATAGACATGGCCAGTGTTAAAAATTACTTTTGAAGCCTCGTGTACGAGTTTCCCTGACCAATTTTATCAGTTCAACAACATGTATACAAAAGGATTTATGCACAAACATACAAATTTAGAATAAGTCAACAACCCTAAACATGTCTTACCCTATCAAAAATAATTCATGATGCATTTTAATTATTTCAACCACTCGTCATCAAGTGTGCTACTACTTGGCCATGTGAATGCATTTTCAATTTAAATAAATATGACCGAGTAGTCGCACCATTACAGGATTCAACATACCCACCCTTTTTGGCATATAAAGTTACCTTAATCAAACATTCACAATTTATGACTAAAATATTAAGGCAAAATAGTAGATTCCCAATTCTGATAACTAATCCCCAACCCAAGTCAAAACTCGCTACAAGATCACAATTCAATAGGGTAAGTTTTAGAACCCGTAGACATACCAATTTGAACTATAATTTAGAGGAGAGTGACAGGGAAGCAATTTACGGTTTGAAACCCTAGGGGGTGTAGGTCATCAGAGTTTGGCCGGAAAAGTGACATGGGAAGATTGAAAGATGGTCGAAAATAACAAGTATGGTGTCTTTAGGGTTTTTCGATTGTCGATTTTTGTAAATAAAGAGGTCAAAATAATTTTGACCCCTATTTAAATTGTACCGGGTCAGGTCATGTTGTAGGGGTGTTGGCTATATGAAAGCCCAATTATGGGTCATGAAATGCTCTATGACTCGTGAATTGGGATTTCGTGGAAGCCTAAAACCCCTATATTTCCATATTCTATCTATGAGTCATGATATGAGTCGTATCTTGCAATATAACCCGTAACACATCTTGTAAATGACCTTGACACTTAGGCAAATTTTGGGGACTTACCTGGGTTCACAAACCCAATCCATGACCCGTAGTTCTACATTCGAATCATGGACTAGGTTCGTGGACTGGAGTGCAGTCTATCCTGCTCACCGGAGATCTTCACGAGATGGTCCACGGGGTCGTGAAATGAAGCACGACCCGTAGAACATGTCGTGAACTCTAGTTTCTATTCCTTTTCAGCCAAAATTAGCCGACTTGGTTTGGTACCTGCAAAACCTACAAAAATACAATATTACCCTATACAATTCCAGTCCATTGTCCAAAATTTAAAGTCTAAAAATACACAAAAACTAGCATAATCTAAAGTCTAAAGTTAAGAACTAAAACTAAACTACAATTATTACAAAATAATATTTTGGGTTGCCTCCCAAGCAGCGCCTGATTTAATATCATGGCATGATGCTGGCTATCTGACTACTCAGACTTCATCAATAGCCCAGACCTCCATCTTAAGCTCATCAAGCCTCATCATTGATTTGTAAACGTTGAAGGTGACTTATTTGTCATTCAATCTAAACTTGAGGAGGCCAGGTTCCATGTCCACCGGGGCTCGCCCAGTGGCCAAGAAGGGTCTTCCCAAGATGATTGGAATATCAAAGTCGACTTTGCAGCCAAAGATCATAAAGTCCGCAAGGAATATGAACGTGTCCATCTTAATGAGGACATAATGCAGGATCCCCACCAGCTTCTTCACCGTGTGGTCATCCATCAAAAGTTGCATGCTAGTAGGTGTATGGGATGCTAGGCTGAGCTTCTTGAAAATCACAAGGGGCATTAAGTTAATGTTGGCACCAAGATCACATAATGCCTTTGTGAATTTTATATCCCCTATAGTGCAGGAAATGGTGAATCCCCCAGGGTCCTCTCTCTTCTATACCAAGGACCGGGTAGAGATAGCACTGTAGTGTTGGAGCTCTTGTGAGAGCTCGTGACTCAGGTGCACTTCTTTGTCACCAGATCCTTCATGAACTTTGCATACCCGAGCATCTTCTCCAATGCCTCAATCAGTGGGATGTTGAAAGAGAGTTGCTTCAACATGGAAAGGAAGTGTTTGAACTTACCTTTCTTCTCCTTTTTCTTTAATCTTTGTGGGAAGGGAGAAGGAGGGCAAGGAATGGGTTTTGATTGTGCTTGCGTAGCATTACTTTCCTCAGTCTGAACACTGATATTTCTAGTTTTTACTTTCTTATCAACAACACCCTCATCACGAACCTCATCTTCATTTGCAGGCATATGAGGGTTAGTGGTCTGCTTTCCACTGCGAGTTGTGATAGCCATACACTGTCCTTTATTCTTTGGATTTTGGACAGTGTTGCTGGGTAAAGTACCATTCTGGCATTGGTTGAGCTGGGTCTAGATCTGGCCAAACTGCTGCTCGAGTTGCTTAATTGCAACTGAGTGAGACTTGATCTTTTATTTAATATTGGAGATGTCAGACATCATCCCTCTTAGTGTCTCATCCAGTGTATCATCCTTCTTCATCAATCTATCAAACACCTCCTCGACCCTAGACAAACCTTCAATAGTATCACGATTGTGGGGTGGGACATAAGTGTCGCGTCTATAACCATATATGGGACCCCACTCAGAATCTCTCTTTTGGCCTCTATTTTGATCATAAAAGCCACTCCTATTGTTGTTATTATTGTAGGCATCACGGCTAATGTTTCGACCCTGGTTTTCTTACCCTTGGCACTAGTAGTCCTAATTAAACCCCTGGGAGTTAGGTTGGAAACCCCCCATCTACTCAGCTATGAAACAAGCCTCATCTTCAAAATAGGATTCCTCATACATGGGTGCCCGGACGGGCTGATGAGCCACTACATTCACCTTCTCAACATTCTGCATCATCAACACCTCCACATTGGTACTAATCCGTGAAAGTTACTGCATCACTTCTTCACTAGTCTGTGCTTGTAAAAGAGTAGTAGTAATAGCAAATAAGCTCCTGTGGCCTTTTCCCTTGTGCCCCATGCACGATTTGTTTTGACCACCCTCTCTAGCCTCTCTGCAATCTCCTGGAAGGTATGATCTATGAACGATCCGCCCATGATGGTGTCAGTAACTGCTTGCCAATTCTCATCAAGGGCTCTGTAGAAGATTTCAACCAAGGACTCATCTATGATCTTTGGTTAGGAATCGTTCTTAAACACTTTGAAAACTGCTACCATGTAGTATCGATCGAATCACCGGGAAACTGCTCAAAGTTATTGATATCTTGTTTCAGCTTGAGCTTTTTGGAGATGGATAAATACCTCTCCAAAAAGGTTATTTGCAACTCAGTCTAGTTGGTGATCGAACTCTGTGGGAGCTCAGCCAACCAAGACATTACATTGCCAGTAAGAGATAATGGGAATACACGGAGCCCAACGACATCCATAGACAGATTTTGGTTCCCCATAACACTCTTGTAGATAAAAACAATGTTGTACAGGTGATTGTGCAGATCCTCTGATAGTAGCCCTACGAACAACCCATAATTTTGAAGCATCTGCAACAACCCACTCGATATGACAAACTTAGTGTAATCTAGAATAGAGGTAACACTATTTTTCTAGTGACATCCATAGCCATTAGGTTCAGCTGATGTTGATTCCAATCCTTTACTGTGGCTCAAAGTCCCTCAGGTTGTGGAATGACTATGGGTGAGTTGTCCTCATTAGGATTCAATACAACATTTGTCGCATTCTCAACATCATTACCGAGTTGCTGGGCCATTCATCTTCTAGTTTGCTCAATCTCAGGATTAAAAGGAATCAAGAAAGTGCCTCGACTTCTAGTTGTTGACATGCACCATTCACCTGAACCCTATATTGGAATAAAAATAACAAAAAACATAAAATTAGGGAAATACAAAGTAATCTATCAAATTACAATGTGCTAATCAAGTCTAGCCATATTCTTCGACAACAGCGCCATTAAATATTGTGTCACACTCTGTACTTAGCTTAGCACACACCCCTACTAGGAGGTTTTGAAGTGGTCGTACTCAAGTATTTAACCTAACATGAGTTAGGATCGTTCCCACGAGGAATATGGTAGACCCGAATTATCACACTTCTGTAAATGGACTTGATGTACTCTAATATCTTCCTGAAGCAAAAAAATAAAAATGAATAAAATGAAGGGGGGATTTGCGATGAAAATAAATTCTAAACTATAACTATAACAGCGAATATTTTATAATCAATAGAGGAACAAACTAGGGCAACATGTTCCCCATGACTTCATAACTAAGTGTTCTCAGATACTCGCGACTCTTTTTTGGTGTGTAGGTGCAGGACAGTAAGTTAAGTTCCCCTAAATCTTTGATCAGGCATCTAGGTGAATTTCATCACATTACTGGATCGGTCTCTGTGATGTGCGTTACTAACCCTTGCTTTTTATTTCAGACCAAAACTACTACCCCTAGTAGCCTGATTAGTTGAGAAAAAGTCAATCAACCTCTGTTAATTACTTCTTTTCCTATTCGTCACCTCTTGGATCGGGCAGGTGATACTAGGCGAGTTCTAACATAGGCCTTTCATTAAAAATCAGTTAAATTAAAGAAGTTAATTAATACATCCTAAACACCATCAAAGAAATTACAAGTAATCTGATTTTATCTTAATTAGTTCATCATGATTCCCACAACCCTAGTTGTGGATTTAGTCACGCATACTTGAGGTTTGATCAGAAATCATGTAAGAAGAATACATAATTTAATAACTTACGCAACAAGAATTGATGAACGAAATCCAAAATCTCAATAAAATTGCAAACTTTGATTAATTGAATCATACAATATTGTTCACAAGGACATATGTTATGTTCTAAGATGTTCACTATTCAACTATATCTCATAAAAAACTAAAAGACCTATTTATAGTACTTAAAATACAAAGCTGAAACCAAATAGGATAACTGTGTTGGCACTAGTCACGAGCACCATTTATGGCTCGTAAGGTAGTTCGCAACTCATGAGTTAGGGTGTCATGAAATGTGGTTGAAGCTACTGTACTCTACACGAAACCTCCTACATGAGTCGTGAAGCATTCCACGACCCGTGAAGGGTTTCGTCTGAGTCATTTTCAACAACTCTTCACTTTCTGCTTCTTTAGTTCACAACCTCACTCTACGAATCATATATTGGTCTACGACTTATGTTGGGATCTCTAGAGTAGGACTGCCTTCTCAACCTCTCATCAGAACAACAAATGAAACACCCTCTACAACTCGTGGAATGACCCGCGACCCGTAGAGGATCTCATAAACTGCCAATTTTTTGCAGAAACTATACTTCAAGATCAGAACCATGCCAACACTGAAATCCTGCAAAAAAAAAAAAAAACATCAAATTTACTAACATCACTTTGAGAATGCACAAAATCTCAAGTTTTCAGCATTAAAAGTATTGTATTTTGACAGCACATCAATCCGCCGAACCACCAGAGAGACCGCCTAGCTTTGCAGTAACCAAGGTTCATGCCTAATTCAGGAAGTGATCACCATTTATGTGGCCAAACATATTCGGTGCACTACAAATGGGCTGAAGAGATCACCTAAAGTTACTGTACGTAAAGCCCCAAAACCATGTCAAGAAGGAAATGAGATAAAAACTTCGGCGAATCACCGAACTGAATTGGTGGAGTAAAGAACCATCGCCCAATGTTGCAGAGGAACAAGCCTTTAGAGGATGCAGAGAAAAGCGGTCAAATGCACATTCAGCACATTGTCGTAGTGCTCGACAATGGTCGACCTTGACCACCAAATGGAAATTTATAACATAAACTCTCACACTTTTGCAGGGACTATTTAAGCAAATTGAAAAGGACATTGTACAAAAGAGAGAATATCATAGAATATAGAATGGAGTACATAAAACCTTCCTTCTTTAGAGCACAGGGGTTACTAGGATTTTCAAGCTCTTGGGAAGCAAATTTGAGGAGATCTACAGGTGTAAATCAATTGTTCTCTATTCAATATTGTTACCCATGACTTCAGCTACAATATATAGTATTAAATTTCTAATTTCTAGTATGTATGGCTAAAAACCTCATATTGGGGAGTGTCATTGATATGGGTTCTTGATTTACATATTGGGTCTTTGGTAATTTGACTTATTTGTGTTTATTTGAGTGAATTTACATCCATTCATATATTTAATCTATAATTTCAAGGTTACAAAGTTAGGGTTTAATGTAGTTCTCTGATTATTACTTTAACCAGAATGATTAAAGTGTGGAAGGGACGTAATGGCTGGAAACCTTCCAGGGCTTCAGTTGGAGTTCATAATGGTAGATTCAATGGCCAAGGAATTAAGGGTTTTGCTGAGACTTCTTAGGCCAAGCATGTCCTCGGTGATCCGCGTATGATGTCGTAATTGAACATGGGTTATAAGCAACCTAGCCTATTTACTCAATATCAACTCAGTTAGTAAATTACTTAGACCCATCTAGTAGATTGATCCCCATATTTGTACATCCCCAACATCTTTCCTAATTAGTTGATAAATTTGTTATTTCGTTAGTGCATAGCTAAATCCTTATTTTAATTATTGCAGCCCTACATATCCTATAATTACTTAGTACAATAAACCATTTAAACTTGTGAACAATGAATCCCTGTGGGATTCAACCCCAACCCTCAAAGTTAGATTATTATGCTAATGATGACTGCCCCTTCTTCCTTTAAGTATCTAGGTTGAGCAACATCAGGTATATATTGACATGTGGACATACTGTTGAATGAAGCATGATTGTGTTGGTTAGGACTGAATAGCATAGGATATGTGTCAGGTAAGCGTATTTGTTGAGTTTAATTGACGCACTTATACATTAGAACTTGCTTGGTTAGTCCCACTAAAAAATTTGAATGGATGGATTATTGTAGGATCTTAGGCCATTTTTATTGATAAGTCATTAAGACTAAATGGACCAACCAAATGAAATTATTCCCTTTGAACCAAAATCTACATATACCGTTTTCTTTGTCATTACCCAACTCACCTTCCTTGTTTGTCTATAAATCTTTACTTTTGCTTTGTTCTCTCTCAAGGACATCATAAACCTCAACTCAGGTCAAAAACCTAAGTTGAGGGTGGCTTATATTGACTCTGTTTCTTGCAAAGATATTGTGCACTTCAACTCAAGTCAAAAGCCTAAGTTGAGGGTGGCTATTGTAGGAAAAGCAGAAAAAGTTAAGGTATGAAAAGAATCAAGTGAATAGAGAAAAAGAAAATATTGGGGTGTCACTGTAAGAAAAACAAAAAGAGTTAATAAATAAAATAAAATAAAAAGAAAAAATAAAGACAGGCACCACTCCCAAAAGCAAAGAAATTGGAAAATAGGGACAATAAGAGTTTGGGGCTGAAAAGTAGAGGGCTAAGCCAAAATGGTGTCTTGGAGGGACAAAATAATAATCTTGATACCAAATGTACCTGACCTTAGCCTAAGCCAGTTAAAAGTCATAAAAGTCTTAATGTGATCTTAAAAAGGTCATTCAAAAGTCAAAGTGGTAAAAATAAGGGCAAGCATATGATTTGTACTTATGTGTTGATTGAACATCTGTTGTGAGTGTGAGTGGCTACATCCCAGTCTCTATGTTTCATTCATATACTGTGTATAAGACTTCATTATGGTGAGGGCACTATCCTTGCACCATTTAGTTGCTAATCAAATTGGTCCATCTTTGTCCTTGAGTATATTTTATCAATTGTGTCTGTTTTTGTGCTGAATTTGATCCATGTGAGTTAGTTTAGGTGTGAGTACATTGCAAGTTTCCTTTTGGGGCATGAGGTTGATGATTAATGGGGTTGTTATATTCTTCTTGTTGTATACGTGTATCTGTGTGTTGGTGAGTTCTTTTTGGTCATTGCTTGAGGACAAGCAATGATTCTAAGTTGAGAGTGTTGATAAATCGTGAAAATATGACTTTTACGACCCTTAAACATAAGAATTTTGCAAGTGTTTGAGCACTTTTGTTGGTTTGATATGCATTTTATGGTGTTTTGCATTAAAACAAGTAAGGTATGGAAATTTTGGACAAATTACAGAAAATGAGCCCAAAAGGCATTGAAGTACAGTCACATGAAAGACAACACGGGCCGTGAATCAGTTCACAAGATATGGAAAGCCATCGTAGACTTAACCTTGGAGGTTAAGTTGAAGAAAGGTTGAAGTCAGGTTCCATAGTCCCTTTCACGGGTCGTTAAGCTGCACGTGAATAAGTTACATAATTTTGAATCACCATTGAATTGCTAAAAGGGTATAATTGAAAGGCCATGGGACCCTTTACTAGTTGTGGATAACACCACGGATTGTAGAAGTGTCCGTGGAAGCGAACGTGTGTTTTATGCTGCAAATGTCTGTCAAAGGCAAAGTTCACAGACCCTTCCACGGGCCATGAACTTCACCACGAACCATAGACCCTGCCATGGAGAGGACACATGAAGAAAATCTCAAAAGTCACTTCTCACGGACTGGTTCATAAGTCGTGAACCCTATCATAGTTCGTGAACTAGGTCGTGGTCCATGACGAATTGAGTTTTCCTATTTTGATTTATGTATTAATTGTATATAAATAGGTTTTTAATTATTTTAATTTCATTTTATTGACTGCTGGAAACCCTTGTTTAATAGAGAGTATAGTTTATAGCAACATTGAACTCAAAAATCTTGATTTTCACCATCTTTCTAAGATTTTGGACTTGTGAGTTTTTCCAATATCCATTGTAAGTGATTTAAGTATGAATATCTCATTTTTTGTAGGTTTTTTACCTTGAATATGCATAGCTAAATCCACAACTAGAGTTGTGGGAACCATGACAATTCAACGAACTAGGCAAACTTAGGTTTGATTTTGAGATTGATTATTGCATGTATTGTAACTTTCTTCATCTAAAAGTCTTTCTTAATGAGTCAATGCATTATAAATTTGCCTATATTCATTGCTTTCTCGGGAGGGAGGTAGTGATTTGGAAATCTCACAATAAAAATTCAAAGGTGATAGCTTTGTCTAAGTACTTGAGACGGGAGGTAATAGTACTCTAAGATCCAAAACGAGATTAGTAAAGCATACATTCTGAGATCGGGAGGTGATAAATGAAGTACATCTAAGAAGAACCGGAAGGTGAATTAGATGTTACATAACTCTCTAGATTTGACATGCATAACTAAGAAAGAAATCATGAACCTAGGTTGTCTATCGAGTTGAGCATCATGGGGAACACAATCCTAGCCACATTCTCAGATTGATTACAACTCCAACAATTAGTACTTCGCTTTGATAGTGTTCTACGTTACCAAATATTCATAGTTTCAATTCCCCCCATTTTACTTAATGCATTTTTGTCATTGAGAAGTAGCAACTGCAACTAAAGAATAGTACTAATAGATATACTCTCACTGCATTCCCTGTGGGATCGACCTCAACTCTGGTTGAGTTCTATATTTGACTAACAACAGATTTACTCTTCCTCTTAGAGTGTAAATTTGGGTGTATCACCTCCCATCATCAAAAAATAATTCTAAGTTAGGTTGCATTTACGAGGTCCTATCTATGACCTAAAAAAAAGTCTAAGAGCCATAGATATTGTCCGTAAATTTTACACTAGTTCCAATTTTTACATTTATCTCCTTATTTCAACTATCCAACCTATAGGGTATTACAATGATTGTCTCTTTTTTTACTAAACTCTTGAAAAAAGAAATAAAATTTACTTGGGATGACAAACCCCAAGTGAGTTTTGAAACTCTCAAATCCATATTGATACAAGCTCTTATACTTACACTACTAATTGAAATCAAAGAGTATGTGATATATAGTGATGCTTCTCATCGTTGTATGGGATATGTTTTGATGCACGAAGAAAACGTTATTTCTTATATTTTTAGAAAATCAAAATCATATGAATTGAATTACCCTACTCATGATATTGAACTTGCTGCTACACTCATCAACGATTATGACTATATATTTGACTGTCATCCGGGTAAAGCTAATGTAGTGGTAGGTGTTGCTTATCTTTGAGTCCTTTGTCTTGCTTCCCGAGTAAAAAACCATGAACTATTGTTTGCACTTGATTCTAATTGTTTAGTTACTGCTAATTTGCAATTCAATGCAATATTACTTGAACAGGTGAAAGAAGCACAATAATTAGGTGAGAAACTCATAGACCAAAAGTTTCAGAATGGGACATGGTTGACTTTACATTAATGGAGTATGGTGTCTTGTTTTATCAAAAAAGGTTGTGTACTTAATAATGAATAATTGAGAAGAAAAATCTTGAATGAAGCACATACTTCACCATATGCAATGCATCTTGGAGGTACAAAGATGTACCAAATGCTTGACTTTACATTAATGAAGTATGGTGTCTTGTTTTATCAAAAAAGGTTGTGTTCTTAATAATGAATAATTGAGAAGGAAAATCTTCAATGAAGCACATACTTCACCATATGCAATGCATTCTAGAGGTACTAAGATGTTCCAAATCATCAAAAAAAAAAGATTAGTGGAATAGTATAAAGAAAGATATTATAGAGTTGACTTTGAAGTGCTTTGTTTGAAAACAAATAAAGGTAGAACAACATGTCCCAATTGG
Source organism: Solanum aculeatissimum (assembly GCA_038996855.1). NCBI lineage: Eukaryota > Viridiplantae > Streptophyta > Magnoliopsida > Solanales > Solanaceae > Solanum > Solanum aculeatissimum. Next base: position 4,833 of record JBCEWC010008928.1, on the reverse strand, counting down.
GTTGCTAGAACCCTTATCAATACCAAAATGAAAATGGGAGACAATAACTATGAACCTTGTTTCTGGACTTTCTCGCATTCAAAGAAATCATGATGCAATATGGGTGATAGTAGATAGGTTAATAAAGAGTACTCACTTCTTGGAAATCTGGATGGATTACTTACTTGAGCTTCAGCAGAATTATACATAAATGAGATTGTAAGATTGCATGGAATCCTTATTTTTATTTTCTCTCACTGAGATTCAAAGTTTACATCTAGATTTTAGGGTAGCGTGCAGGAAGCCTTAGGTACTAAGTTGAATTTTAGCACTTAATTTTATCCTCGAAAAGATGGTCAATTGGAAAGAGTGATTCAAATTTGGAGCGTATACTTCGATCTTGCATTATTGAGTTTTAGGGTAGTTGGGATAAATATTTTGCCTTTGATAAAGTTTACTTACAATAATAGGTACCAATAAAGTATTGGAATGTCTCCCTATGAAGCCTTATATAGAAGAACATGTTGAACTCTTCTTTGTCGAAGTGAAGTTGGTCAAAGAAAAAGTATTGGTCTTAAAATTGTGCAACAAATGGAAGATAGTTATTTATTCATCACTAGTTTCTCTGAGGGAGTTTGGAATGAAGTAGACATTTCTCTTTAGACGTGCGGCTTGCTTCAGTATGAGTATTTTTGAAAACTATTTAAATAATTATTTTTATTTTATTGTAATAGAATTGGTGTATAATTTTTTTTAAAATAATGGGATCCACTTTAATTATAATCTTTAGTTTTAAATTCATATACTTCAATTATGACTTTGTTATTTTAAGTGTAAGTAATATATTTGTGTATATTTTATAACTATTTTGAATAAAAAATCAACGATCAATGATGAAAAATACTTTAATTAATGACATCTCAATGGACCTTTTTACATTAGATTTGCACATAAAATGAGATGATTTACTACCATACATATATGTATAATAGTTTATTTGAGTAAAAATTTAAAATTATTTAATCATTAAATTTAAAATTATTTAATCATTAAATTTAAAATTATTTAATCATTAAATTTAAAATTAACTAATATAAATAATATTTATTAAATATTTACTTTACACTTAATGCAATAATTCAATATCATTAAAAATAAATTTATGAATAATTATTAAGCTCATGCATGATACAAAATCTTTGTAACTAGTATACATATATAAGTTAGCTAGTATACATATATAAGTTAGAAAGTAAAAAATTTGTGTAACTTGCCACAACTAAGTAACATTAGTTTTTCAATTACTTTTTAATCATTTCACATGTTTTTATATAGTAAAAATATTATTTAATTCGATACAACCATCAAATACATTTTTTTAGAATATTGATGACTCCGCCCAGAATGATGATGTGGTAAACAAAAAAATAAGCATTTGTTGACATGCTTCAATCCAGGTCAGCCTATTTTAAGCACTCTGTACTTGGCTTAAATGCAATCTAGGTTCATTATCAATTTTACTTTAATATTTTACCTGTCCCATTTTAGTTGAATTTATAAGTTAATGCACACATATTAATGAAAACATTCAAAGATAAAATTTATATCATACTTTCCACTATTGTCATTTGTAAAACTATAAATATGTAGTATAATTTATCTCATAGAAATTATAAAAGTTAAATAAATGAAAGGGTAAATATGAAAAAAAATTCAAACTTTCACCTTAAACTTTGAACAATTCAAATATTTTAAATATTAAAATATGACTTAAAAATTCAATTAATTTGAGACGGAGAAAATATTTTATAGAAACAAGCAATATTTCCCTTTTGCCAATTTGTTTTTCCTGAATTCATCACTCTCTATCTTGTAGGTACACTGTTGGCTTGATCGTTTTGGCTCTTGAGTTAATAATATTTATAATTTTTTCAAGAAATATTGTTTAGGTAATCTACGGATGAATTGATTATTGAACATTTTCAAAAAAATTCTACACTTTTCAAAAATATTAACTTTTAAAGTAAATTGGGGGTAAAATAGATTAAAAAAAATTATCCTATATTGATTTCTTTAAAATAATAAATAAAAATAAAAACCAAATTAAAAAAAAAATTGACATTTAATAATGAACGGAGGAAGTATTATTTTTGAAAAAACAATTACTTCTCGACGAAAACATCAAATTTCATGGTTAACTTAAAAAGCAATAATGTCTATATCATGATTGTCAAAACTAATTATAAAATCTAGGTGCTATTAATGTCTCAAAGGGAATCCTTCATACATATATACTCCCTCTATTTCATTTTATATGACACTAGTATATGTATTCGCGCGTTGCACAGTTAATTGACAAATACTTTCATAACTATTGATATTGACAATTTTTATATACCTATTATCAAAGGATACTGTAAAATTTATATAAGAGAATGTTACTTATCATTTAGTATATTGGCATATTATAACTGAATATTAATGAAAACAAATCAATATATAAGCTTAATTTATTGTCTAAATTTAACAATAATAATTTTTAGCATTATTTTATTTGAGTAAATATGTAATAGTGGTATAGAATATTAAACAAATTATCAAATTAATCTATTAATTAAATTAATTATCTAAAATTGTCCATCAACTAAATAATCATAAATACTGAATAGTCTAAAATTTTCAATTTAAATTTACAAATATAATATTTTATGAAAGAGCGAGAATTTATTTTTAAAATGACCTAATGGGTCATTACAGCTCGCACGGGCCCAATATATATTTTTATCTTGATTTTTTTGATGTCAATAGATTTTTTATATGTATTTTAAAAATTTTAAGTTATTAATTATTAGACTTACAGTCGCTACATTTTATGTTATTCTCTCTGTCACAATTTATATGACATTAATAAAATTTCAAAAATTAAAATTTTAAATTGACAATTATTATGATTTGTAGCACTTTTTACATCATTTCAAATATACATAAAGCTTTGATTCATTTATATTATACATTTTTTAAAAAAGTACTTTTTTGTACTTAAATATAATTGCTGGGAAATATTAAAATAATTATTTAATTTTATCTTTTCAGTTTTAAAAGAAAGACCTAATTTATGATTTTGTATCTCTTTTATCCAAATTCTAATATTTACATGATCAAAATAATTTATTAGAATGATATAGCAAAATCACAGCCAAAACAGTTGAAAAATAATTTATTAGGACTAATATTGTAAAATCATAATTGAAGTAGATGAAGAAATATAATCAAGCTGCTTTGAAAATATTAAATTAAGAAACTCGCAAAATATTTTTATAGGTCCAATATAATAACGGTGAAGAAACAGACAAATCAAGTAGGTGTGTTGACAGAGAGTTGGTTGCTTATTCACTCTTTCTTCATAAGTAATATATATGATGAAATATTAAAAAAATAGCAAACTTAAAAAAACTGGCTTATATGTAGTAAGTTAAAACCCGGTATTTACAATCTTTACTTCTCTATTATATTGTTCAATATATTCACGGATAATATTACTAATTTCGTCAGCTCGAATGGTTACCATGATTCTTTCTTTAATCTTTTTTGAAAGAAAAAAATAATACCTACAGTAGAAAGACTAATCAGTTATTTCTTTCATTGTTCCCAACATGCCAAGATTGGCACTAATGGTACGTAAATGTAACTCGTTGTTCAAACAACTATTCAGAGTTCCTAGAGCTCCTCGTAAGGCTTGTTGGAAAACCCGTTGTCGGACTTGATTAATCGCCCTTTGTTGTTCAAACTGAATCATTTCGTTTTTGTAATTTTCTAATTGTTCCAAAGTCTTATAAGCTGAATTATTCAAATTCCCTTTTTCTCGTTCTATCTCAGAGTATCCATTCACTCGAAACTGCTTGACTTCGGTTTCTACTTTCCGTAAGCGAGAACAAGCTTTTTCGATTTGTTCAATAGCCCCCCATGCAATTCCCCTGAATTTCGAAAAACTTGTATATTTTTGCCAATCTAGTCTGGTATATATGATAATAATAATGATAAGCTCCTATATGTGCCCTAATTAATTATGTTAAGTTCAAATTTAAGACCGGTCCGTCTTTTATATATGACTTATTAGCTTATTATCAAGCTATATCTTGGTTGAGGAGATATGACTGATTTCATGAGTAGAACTCCATTTCTAGGAAGATATAGGCTATTTAATCTTGTTAATTAAATGATAGAAAGGGTATGGCCGAAGGCATTTCCCTCCGTCCAATTAGACAAGCTTGTCCACTATACTAAAAATAGATGTTCAATAATACTCCCTTCATCTATCTTTACTTGGTCCCTATACTATTTGAGGATGTCCAACAATACTTGTTCAATTTATGAAATCAAGAGATACTTTTACACTTAGTTCCTAATTTACCCTTGTCATTAATTATAGTTATTTCTCTATTACATTTTTCAATACATTATATTAATTATATTCAAAGGTTGATTTGGTAAAATTATCCCTATTATTTATTACTTTTTAATCCCTGTGACAGGTCAATTGGGGCCAAATAAAGATGGATAGAGGGAGTACTTGTCCATTTTATGAAATCAAAAGATATTTTTACACTTAATTTCTAAGTTACATTTATTATTAATTATAATTATTTCTCTATTATATTTTTCAAGATATTATCTATTACATTATCAGAAATAATAGTACTCATATTTAAATCTTCAAATTGAGATTGTAATTTATAAAATACATCATCACAATTGCAGGTTTCACCTTCACAGTCAACACAAACAACATTATTATTTTCGTTGTTAGAAATGTCAATTAATTCAATTTCTTCAGATTCAGTTCCAGTCTCAGAA
>JBCEWC010008927.1:0-19332 GCA_038996855.1 Solanum aculeatissimum | reverse complement strand
TACCACCATATGGGAGGTATTAGTTAATACCATGTACATGGTATTAACTAATACATGGATTAATTATCCATGGGTCCCAAAATCTTACCAAACATTGCATTAACTACTACCTTACTCTAATACATGGATTATTTATCCTAATACTTCCTACCAAACGACCTCTAAGGGTTAAGGCCTCGATCTCATATGCTTAAACTGAAGTTCCTAATAACTAAGGAAGTTTCCGAGTTATCAGTTTTCTCATGCCAAATTCTCACCATCTGTTTGCTCTACATATTTTTGCTTTTCATATTCTTGTTTGTCTTCTTAAGTATATGCTTGTCAGAATCTCCTCAAATTTGCTTGCACTTTCTTCCATATTTGAAGTGTGGTTTCTTGCTCCTCTAGGCAGGGCATGATTCCTTCACTGCCTTCACTGGTTTCTGCTTTACTAGATGCACACTTTGATAACAAGATCCTCCCCGTACCCACCCCTCCCACCCCCTCATTATGGGTTGTTATTATCACAATTCAAGCCCCATACCTGATTTTGGTTGTGTCCCAACTCTTGCTTGCTTTGGAAGTTTGGAAATTATAGTAGGTTAAGCCCATAGGCAAGTTAACATATAATTTCAGCAAAAATCCACTAGATGAGCTTGTGGTGATCTGCTTATTCAGCCTTTGGCCCCACTAACAATTAAGGTTAAAAATGTCCACTAACTCATCAATGTCAGAAATCTAAATCATTAACATATTTTGATATTATTCTACTCATATTATGCTGAATAGATCCGTATTTTCAGTCAGCTCACTTGATCTTGGTAATAGAAAATGCTAATTTAGCTCAATTTATTTTTATATTCCTCCTCTCTTTTGGGGTCAGGTCTAGGAGAATAATATAGAGAATTTCCTACCCTTTGTGTGAGGACCCTGATGTGAAACCAATACACAAAATATAAGTCGATCGGACTCTTCACTTTTGGTGCCGCACCTGGGTCAACACAACGTGGGTGTAGGTGTGGGATCCATATCGAATTCCCACACCGATTTTGGGTGCTTTGACTATAATCGATTGAAAAATTTGGGCTAGATACCCATGGTTTATGAAACCAAAACCAAAGCTAAGGTGAACATGTAGGAAATGGAATAGCTTGTGTATAGAAATTTCTATGTTCGTCTTTTTTCTTTCATCTTCTTTTGGGATTCTACTTTTGATCAGTATATTCTCTTCGGAATACCTTGTAAGTTTTCCAAACAACATCTCGTGGATATATAACACTATTTTTAGCTAAAACCTCGCATCCATATCTGTACCTGAACATGATCCAACTTCTAGATCTGCACCTGTGATCTGCACCTGTATCGAACATCCACACCTTAGTCGAGCAATTTTGTATAAAATACATGGACAAACAAAGTGATCATAGAAAATTAATGACATGGTAAAAGTTAGTGAAAGTAAACGTGTTACTTTATTGCTAGAATCAATTGCAAGCATATGAGTAAGCAAAACAAAATTTGCACTTCCTCCAGGAGCTAGTAAAATGTTCTTTTGCTTAATTAGCGAGGTAAACATGGTTGTACTTCCCTAGGGAAGACTAGGGTATCATAAAAGTCTTACCGAGGTGTAGGTGAAGGGAAAATTTAGTTATCTAATGAGGGGAAAGTTCTACCCATTTGATTGAGCTAGTCCGGAAGATTGAGTTATATATTGAAGTGTTTTGGTTAGAGTATAACAATTGGACATGTTTCGTTGTCCTAGGATTCAATGGAAAAAGAAAAAAGATGAAACATGAGTAACCAATTGCGCTATAACGATTGGGATGATATTGTTATTATTTAAGTTGGATGAAAAAGCACAAGTTGGGTATAGATCCTAGTGCACACAATGCTTTCCTGATTTATGATGAAGGTGCTTGGTGGAATAATTATCTCCTCGTTGTAGTGTTTAATGATGGTTCATTTGTACATCATCCATTTAGGGTGTATTGATGCTCTAGGATGGTCTTTTAATATTATTTCTAATCATTTTCATAGAAGGTGTCGTGAACCGAGCCTTCCTTTTTCCCCTTGGTCATAACACAGTACTTAGAATCTCGAGGGATCCCAAGCTAACCACATGGCATTCATAAGTATACTGAATTAAAGAATGTCATAATGTTGACGTAGAACAAGGATAGTCTAAACTGTCTCATACCATAAACAACATAAACTCAATACCTAAGCATATATCTGAAAGTCTCTACTACATAGATGTGGTTAGGACAGGCACTAGCTCGCGAAATAGTCTGAAACTGAATTAAAATAAAGTATGATAATAGGCATAAAAGTACGTCCTCCAAACATGAGGACTCACTAACTCCTATATCAAATAGCTGCTACTAGCCACAAGTGTGCGATGGAGCCTTTGCACCCATATTATGGAACAAATATAGGCAAAAGAATGCGTCCATTACTATGGAATGTACTCAATATGTGGGAGATGCAATATGCAACATGTCATGATATGCATTTGACCAAGTTAAAATTAAAGCATGAGAATAAAACATGAACATGGTCAATATATTTTAATAAACATAATGAGAAACCTTGAAGAAGTATAAGTCATAAGAAAACATACTCATATGTGGATATCAATCGTAATCGACAATAAGATCATGCGAGCTATAACATGGAATGTGACTCTTATACTGAAAAAGGAGAGGCTACTTGCCAAGGTACTCTGTATCCTATCATATCATGTGTTATTTATAAATCTATTAAGTGAATCATGACAACTTACGGTGGCATGTAATTATGGGGCTAGGGTTGTTACTAGAGACTCCCTTACCAAGCCTCCTCCTCAAAGCCCTCTCGGTGCTAAGTCAAATCCCAACAAAATAGATAGAATTAATCATCAAGCCATAATATGTGGGAAGGCAAACAGTTAATTACCAATCCCTTTCATAAAGTCATAACCGTAGAGTAGCTCATTAAACCATGATTCATGTAATGTGAGAATTGTCCTTTCAACATCACAAATCCATAAGTAGGTGAGAAAACTTTTCACTATTGTTCATTTATGAGAAAACCTTTCACAATCATTTGTTCTTTCTTGAGATAAGGTCTTTATCAATTCATGATCATGATTCATAATAAAAATTAGGGCCAAATGCATGGGTTCAATAATATGTCCAGTGAAATCCCACAAGGTGCGGTTCAAGGAGGGTAAAATGTTAGCAGATCTTACCACTACCTCATAGAGATACAAAGAGTGTTTTTGGAAGACCCTTGGCTCAAATATATCAGCCGCCCCAAAGAAAAATAATAGATATAGGAATAGCAACTAAAATGAAAAGCAATGACAATTCTACAAATAAAAATAAAAGTGGCAAAATAAATGACAGGCAGTGACAACACAATATATAAAGACGCAAGTAATCCTACTAACCTACTACAACACAAGGCTAGACAATATCCTATCCGTATTAACCTATTAACCTTCTACCCTGATATGCAATCTCCATTCCTTTCTAAGGTTATGTCCTTGGTGAGTTTAACCTGCATCATATCCTATCTAATCACCTCTTCCCAATACTTTTTCGATCTTCCTTTACCCCTCCGCATAACCCATAAATTCAACCTCTCACACCTTCTATCAGGCACGTCGACACACCTTCTCTGCCATGGTCAAACCATCTTAGTCTCACTTTTCTCATCTCGTTTGCCACAGAGGCCACCCCCTACCTTCTCTGCCCATGGTCAACACCTAGTATGTTGACACATCCATCTCAATATCCTCATCTCTGCAACCTGCATCTTCTGAACATGTGAGATTTTAATTGGCCAACACTCCATCAAAAAGGGTCTAACAACCATTTTGTAGAACTTACTTTTTAAGTTTAGGTGTTATCTTCTTATCACACAATACTCTAGAGGTAAACCTCAATTTCATCAATGCTGCCCCAATGCAATGCATGACATCATCATCAATATCACCACTACTCTGAAAGATGGACCCAAGATAATTAAAGCTTTCTCTCTTGGGAGTAGGTTGAGTGACAAGCCTCACTTTCATGGCTCTTTCATCCCTCGCAACACTGAATTAGCACTCTAAGTATTCTGGTTTGGTCCTGCTCAATTTGAACCCTTTGGACTTCAGATTTTGTCTCTAAACCTCCAACCTATTATTAACTTTATCTCGAGTCTCATCAATCAATACTATGTCATCCGCAAATAACATACACTATGGAACCTCCTACTGAATAGATTGTGTCAGCTCATCCATCATTAAGACAAAAAGAAAAGGGCTCAACACAAATCCTTGATGAAGTTCTATCTCAACAGGAAAATACTTTGAATCTCCTCCCACCGTTCTTAAACTATTGGAACACTTTTCTTCTCCAGACACCACCTTCTCTAGGTCAATGAATACCATATGAAGGTCCCTTGATTGTCCTTATAATTTTCCATCAGTGTTCGAACAAGGTAGATTGCTTTAGTAGTCGATCGGCCCGACATGAATTTGAACTGATTCTTTGAAATAGACACTCCTCTCCTCACCCTCATCTGCACCACTCTCCCCCCGACCTGGTACCCCTGTAATTGTTATAGTTTTTGATATCACATGGATTCATGTAGAAATTTTTGAAATCATGAAATTCATGTCAATTCATGCATAATAATATCAATAAGGATAAATAAAAGCATAGTTATTGGAACCTAATGCAAGATCATGAAATCCTAGGTTCCTTGAAAAAAAATCATAGAAAAAGTAGGGAAATCTTTAGGCTTCATGGATGAAGACCTAGATACTTGGAGTGAATCCTAGCCTTGAAATTGAAAGATGAACTTGAAGCTTGAAGAATCCTAATTCACCTTGAGAGGATCCTTGAAGAAGAAGATTTGAGAGCTTTTGGGTTTTGAGTAAATGAGAAGGAATGAGTTTTAGGAATATAAAATCAGTTATAGGATTTAGGAATAACTTATAAACAATGTAGCTTTAATATTAAAAGAATGAAGAATGTCCAAAATATCCTTGAAATAAAACTATCATCAACGACCATGAGCAACCTTCTATTGTCCTAGTCTCTTTTACGGTATGTTGATGCTTGGCCATAGAAAGTCAGGTAAATCTCCCAGTCTCAAGATCTAAAACCATGGACAACTTATATGACTCGTATATTGGACCTCGACTCGCCTTGCTCCTTCGTAGACTCAAAGTACCGAAAGTCCAAGTCTTTGAACCTAAACCACAAAATCCCTTATTACGACCCGTAAATACAATGATGAGTCGTAAATCCTTTTGTTCTGTTTGAGGTCAAATATTTCCAAGTTGTAGGACTTTATCTTGGGTACTGCTCGTAAAACATTGTGTGGCTCGTCAATGGGCCTCCTAGACCTTGCACCAAACTAAATTCTAAAATTTTCCTTATCATCCCAAGTTTTCAACTTTCGAGGTATTATAATATCGCCCCCTTGAGAATAATCATCCTCGAATGAGACTCAAGCTAGCATGAATAGAGTAGGAAAAAAGATCTAACAACCCAATCATAAATGTAGAACATACCAAAATGTATAAAGCAACCCTCAGGGGTTGGCCTGGTGGTAATAGACTTGAGCCTTGGGGTTTGCTCCCCTTCAAGGTCTCAAGTTCGAAACCCACTGGGTGCAAACAATTTCTGAGGGCCATCGGACTTGGTAAAATCTGAATTAACCATGGTGCACTTGCGGAAAACTCTTTGTTGAGGGCCTGTGCACCCCCGGGATTAGTCAGAGCTCTAAGAGACTCGGACAGTCGGTGCAAATAAAAAAAGTATAAAACCAAGGAGTAATCAACCCTAGGTTAAAACATGAATTTTGAAACTGATTTCATGAGCATGTATGCATATGGAACATGGGAGTAGTTGAAACACATGAATCGAAGGAGTACATAAGAGGAAGTAATACCTCAAACTAAAGCGAAGGGAAAGAGGTGAGGATAAGGTGACATCATATCGGTTTTGGCTTTCCAAGTAGCACTGTTAATTGACTGATTCCGCCAAAGAACTTTAAGTGCAGCGACTTCTTTATTTCTCAACTTCCAAACTTGATCAAAAATCTCAACTGAAACCTTTTCATAAGATAAGCTTTTACTTCACACCAATACTCTCCAATGACACAATCGAAGTAGGATCACCAATACATTTTTTCAACAAGGAAACATGAAACACCGAATGCACTGATGCCTACTCCGAAGGCAAATTCAACTCGTAAGCTACCTTACCAAAATGCCTCAATTTGATATGGGCCTACATAACAGGGACTAAGCCTCCCTTTCTTACCAAGATGCATCACACCCTTCATGGGTGAATTTTCAAGTAAGCCTAATTATTAATTTTAAATTCAAGCTCCCTTCTCCTCACATCCAAATAGGACTTTTGCCGACTTTGGCCTGTCTTTAGCCTTTCTTTGATAAGTTGAACTTGCTCCATGGTCTCATGAACTAACTCAGGCGCTACTAAAGCAATTTCATCAACTTCAAACCACCCAATGGGAGATCCACACCTCCTACCATAAAGAGCTTCAAACGGAGCCATTTGGATACTAGGCAGGTAACTATTATTATAGGCAAATTCAATCAATGACAACTGATCATCCTAATTACCTTTAAAGTCAAGCACACAGGCTCTCAACATATCTTCTAAAGTTTGAATAGCTTTTTTGGCTTGACCATCGGTCTGTGGGTGAAAAGTTATACTAAGCTTAACTTAAGCATCAAGATTCTTCTTAAACGATCTCCAAAATTGAGAGGTAAACTGAGTACCCCTAATCAATATGATGGACAATGAAATACAATGCAACTTAACCATGTCTCCAATGAAAAGTCGGGCATAGTTCTCGGCTGAATAGGAAGTCTTAACTGTAAAAAAATGTACCGACTTAGTCATTCGGTCCACAATCACCCAAATAGAATCATATTGACAACGAGTACGAGGTAAGTCCTTAACAAAATTCATATTTAATTCTTCCCACTTTAGCAATCTTGATATCTTCGGCCAAATTGTCGAGTTTTTATGCTCAACCTTAACTTGTTAACAATTCTAACACTTAGCCATAAAAATCGCTATATTTTTTTTCATGCTACTCCACCCATAAACTTCCCTAAAATCATGATAAATCTTAGTGGCTCCCAGATGAATACAATAGCGAGAACTATGAGCTTTCGACAAAATTTGATTCCTCAAACCATCTACATCCGAAACACACAATCGACCTTGATATCGAAGCACACCATCTCCCCCTCGAGAGAAAGCCTCAACAAAATTTTCAAGAACTGTGTTCCTTAGTTCAATCAAGTTAGGTTCATCTTTTTGCTTATCCATCGCATTACTCACAGGGGACGATTCTGCACCATTTTGCGCAATAACACCATCATCCCTGGAATCCACCAAACGAACCCCCAGCCAGGCAAGTCTATGAACATCACGGACCAACTCCTTTTTTCCATCTTCTACATGAGCCTCATTTCCCATCGACAATCTTCTAAGGGCATCCACTACTATATTGGTCTTACTCGGGTGATACAACACACTCATGTCATAATCTTTTAGCAGCTTGAGTCACTTGTGTTGGCAAGGATTTAATTCCTTCTGCTTGAAGACATATTGCAAACTCTTATGATCGGTGAACATCCACATGAACACCATATAGATAGTGTCTCCAATTTTTCAAAGCAAGCACCACTGTCGCTAACTCAAGGTCATGGGTCGAATAGTTCTTCTCATGCATTTTAAGTTGCATTGATCTTCCCATGCACTTTAAGTTGCCTTGACGCTAGGCAATCACCTTACCTTGTTCCATTAGAACATGATCAAGACCAATTCTCAAGGCATCCAATACACCACAAAACCATCAAGGTCCTTTTGGCAAAGTCAAAACTTGGGTTATAATGAGTCTTCAATTTTTGGAAACTCTTCTCACAAGCTTTAGACCATTCAAACTTGACTTTTTTTAGGTCAATCTAGCTAGAGGATTGGCAATAAAAGAAAACTCCATACAAACCGTCTATAATAACTGGTTAAACCCAAGAAACTCCTAATATCCGAAGGAGAAAGGGGTCTAGGCAGATTCTTCCCCGCATTAATCATTTGAGGATCAACTTTTATACCTTTGCCGGAGATAATATGCCTAAGGAATGCCACAAATCTCAATCAAAATTCACACTTGCTGAACTTAGCAAACAATTGACGATCTTTTAAAGTTTGCAACACAATCCTCAAGTGGTTTGCATGCTCTTCTTCATTTCGGGAATAAACCAAAATGTCATTAATGAAGACAACAACAAACATATTCAAATACTACTTGAACACCTTGTTCATTGAATCCATAAAAGTTGCAGGAACATTCGTTAATCCAAAGGTATAACCACAAATTCATAATGATCATATACCGAGTTTTGGAGGTTGTCTTTGGGATGTCACACTTTTTAATGCAGAGTTGATGATAACCCAAAGTTATGTACCTTAAAGCTGATCGAACAAGTCATTAATCCTTGGGATGGGATACTTATTCTTAATTGTGACTTTGTTTAATTGTTGATAATCAATACACATACAAAGAGAATCATCTTTTTGTCAAACAAGCAAAACTAGACACCCCATGGAAGATACTTGGTCTAATAAAATACTTCTTTAGAAGGTCTTTTAACTGATCCTTCAACTCCTTATAAGCTTGGTTGGAGCCATTCGATGGGAAGGAATAGAGATAGGTCAAGTATCGGGGAGGATATTTATGCCCAGATCAATTTTTCTTTCAAGAGTAGTGCCAGAAAGATCTTTCGGAAACACTTTCGAATTCATTCAAAACAGGAACTGATTCAACACATTCGGGAAGCATATTTTGTTAGAAAACCAACTCATACGTGAGCTATAAGGTGGAATGTGACTCCTATACTGAAAAAGGAGAGGCTACCAAGGTAGACTTCATTCATATCATATCATGTGTTATTTGTGGTTTTACTAGCTAAGTCAATTAAAACAACCTATGTTGGCACGTAGTTATGAGGCTAGGGCTGGTACTAGAGACTCCCTTACCAAGCCTCTACCTCAAAGCCCTCTTGGTGCTAAGTCAAATCCCAACGGAATAGATAGAATAAATCATCAAGTCATAACATGTGGAAAGGCAACAATTAATTACCAAAACCTTTCATAAAGTCATAATCATCGAGTAGCTCATTAAACCCCATTGATTCATGTAATGTGTGAATTGTCCTTTCAATATCATGGATCTACAAGTAGGTGAGGAAACCTTTCACAATCATTTATTCTTTTTTGAGGGACTTCTTTAAAGCATAATTCATCATTTTCATTAAGCATGCATAAGGTCTTTAAAGCATAATTCATCATTTTCATAAAGCATGCATAAGGTCTTTATAAAATCATGATCGTGGTCCATAATAAAAATTAGGGCAAAATGCATTGGTTCATGTAGAATAAAAGCATAAAATCATAAAATTCATGAAATTCATGTAGAATAAAAGAATAAAATCATGAAATTCATGTTAATTCATACATAGTAATATCAATAAGTATGAATAAAAGCATAACTATTGGAACCCAATGCAAGATCATAACACCCTAGGTTTCTTGTTTGAATAAAAATAGTAGAAAAAGTAGGAAAGTTTTTAGGCTTCAGGGATGAAAGGGATTCATGGATGAATACCCACATACATACCCACATACTTGGAGTGAATCCTAGCTTTGAAACTGAAAGAAAAACCTTGAAGCTTGAAGAACCTTAATTCACATCGAGAGGATCCTTGGAGGAGATTTGAGAGTTTTTGAAATTTTGAGTAAATTAGACGGAATGAGTTAGCTTAGGAGTACAAATCAGTTACAGGGCTTAGGAACAACTTAGAAATGATATAGCTTTAATATTAAAAGAATAAAAAGTCGGAAATATCCCTAAAATAAAACTGTCGCCAAGGATCACGCGCAACCCTCTACAAACTGTAGTCTCTTTTATGGTCCGTTGATGCTCGTTCGTAGAAAGTTAAATAGATCTCCCAGTCTCAGAATCTCAAACCACACCATTGACAACTTATACGACTCTTAAATTGGACCTTGACCGATCTTGCAATCTAACCACGAAACCCTTTATTACTACCCATAGAAGTAATGATGAGCCGTGAATCCTTTCGTTCTGTCTGAGGTCAAATTTTCCCAAGTTGTAGGTCTTTATACGAACACCATCTACGGCCATGAATCTGTTCGTTCTATCTAAGGTCAAATTTTCCCAAGTTGCAGGTCTTTATACGAACACCATCTACGACTTTTAAAATATTGTACGACCCATAAATGGACCTTGTTGACCCTGCACTAGATTAAATTTTGGAATTTTCCTTTTCGTCACGACTTTCCAACATTTTGGGTATTATAGGTCTCATGCTCTAGCAAACCTTTTTAGACAAATGCATGTATGTGTATGCACATGCATATGTTAAGCCAATGCAAATTTCTAGGATAAATCAAAGTGTTGTGTTTACAAAGGTGGGTGATTCTAACGGCGTGGGTACTGTCTTGTACAATTTTAAAAGAACACGACTTGAGGAAGCATTCAATTTGAGTTACTCCCAATATACCCAAAAACTTGTCCAAAAACCAAAATTCTCCTATTTAAGATCATTTCTTACCTAGATTTTCTTTACTATTTTTGTTGTCAATGCTTTCTTTTCTATGATAAAGCACACTCCGACGTGAATACTACCTTTACTCGTTCGTCGCCGTCAGCGCACCTGCACCAGCGTCCTCCCAAAGGCAACAATTGGAAATTTTTGGGGTTTCTTGGTACTGAAAATTACATCGGCGAGCACAACTATCGCCCATAAACTTCAGCAAACGAGAATCGGAGGGTTTAACATCTGAGATTGTATTTTTTTAACCATCTGTCCTCATTGTTGTCTCCACGAGCTTTTTAGCAGTCAACTTTCTCCGATTTAGTTTCTCACTCAAGAAGAAGAACTTGAATCGAAGAGATTTGATGTGCAAAAAAAATTTCCAGCGAGAATTTTCTTGCCAGACATTTCAGAGAGCTTCCCCGACGATTAAGGGACAAAGAACCAGTGCTGAAGAGAGGACTGTGACCGGATTCAGATCTCATCGGAACTTCCGACGCCAATAAAATTGCCACAAACCTAGTGAATTCAAACCCTTGACTGATTTTTTTTCCTGTATCATTTCATTTTCCCTTTAGTTTTTGATATTTCCTGATATCATTTACTTCTTGTTTATTGCTATTGTTCTTGATTTTTTGTTCACGGGTTGTTCGGGATTTGCTTACTGTTGAGTTTTGTTGTTTGCGTATTGTTTAGATCTCATCAAAATTTTGTTTTTTTGCATATTGAATTTTCTTCTTGATACTATTAAGTTTTGTTGTTTGCTTAAGGGACAAGAACTAGTGTTTGCTTTTACTCAAAAAAAGAACTAGTGTTTGCATATTGCTTACTGTTAGAGAATTTTTGTTTTTTTAGGCTGTTCACTATTTACTATATTTTTTAATATATTCTCTTTGCATCTCGGTATTGTGGGTTGTTGCTGTGGTTTGTTGTATTTGGTTATTCGATTATTGTAAACTATATTTTATATTTACTATTTTGTATCGTTGGGCTGTTGTTTTCGAGTGTGTACCCTCTTGATCTTTATAGTTTGTTGAATTTTTTAAGTTCTTAGTGTAGTTTAGTGGCGTTGGTGACTGATGGTGGATTAGGGTCATGTCGTCAATGGGGGTTGGACGCAAGGGATAGTAGGGGTAAGAGGGGCAAGGGCTTACTTAAGTTGAGAGTAGGGTCGTGAAACATAGGTTCACTTATAGGAAAGTCCATAGAGCTAGTGAAGAGCTTTAAGAGGAGACAAATTAATATAGCATGTCTCTAGGAGACCAGATGGGTAGGTACCAAAGCTTGAGACGTAAGACGGGTTTAAACTATGGTATTTGGGTGGTTCTAGGGATAAAAATGGAGTAGGTATCCTAGTAGATGAGGACCTTAGGGAGTACGTGATTGAGGTTAGGAGAATTAATGATAGGATTATGTTTATTAAACTTGTGGTCGGTAGTCATGTAGTGAATGTAGTTAGTGCTTATATGCCTGAAGTGAGCTCGGATGAGGAAGTCAAAAAGCTCTTTTGGGAGGACTTGGATGAGGTTGTGAGGGGAATTCCAAATACAGAAAAAATCTTCATTGGGGGAGATTTTAATGGGCATATCGGTGCAACTTCTAGCGGGTTTGCTGATGTTCATGCAGACTTTGGTTTTGGGGAGAGAAATGGAGGTGGGACGTCTCTCTTGGATTTTGCCAAAGCCTTTGAGTTGGTTATTGCTAACTAATGCTTCCCGAAAAGGGAAAATCACTTGATTACCTTTCGTAGTGTGGTTGCTAAGACTCAGATTGATTACTTATTCCTTCGGAAGGGCGATAGAAGCCTGTGTAAGAACTGCAAGGTTATTCTGAGTGAAAATATTTTCACTCAGCATAGGCTTCTAGTGATGGATTTAGAGATTAAGAGGGAAAAGAAGAAGGTTATTTATGCCCAACCAAGGATTAGATGGGGAAGCCTGAATATTGCCCTTTCTCGGGAGATGGAAGAAAAGTTGAGTAGTTTAGGGGCTTGGAGTAGCAACGGAGATGTGAACACCTTGTGGGACACTACTGCTGATTGCATTAGAAAAGTAGCTACCAAGGTACTAGGGGTTTCGAGAAGGGCCTATGGTGGACGTCAGGGCGATTGGTGGTAGAGAAGTTCAAGGCAAAGTAAAAGCTAAGAAGATTGCTTATACAAAGTGGTTGGAGTGTAGAGATGAGGATGAAAAATGAAGGCTTAAGGACATTTATAGGATGGCGAAGACAAAAACAAAAATGGCGGTGATGAGTGCTAAGACATCAACGTTTGAGCGATTCTACGTGGAGCTAAGTGATAAAGTCGGGGACAAGAGATTGTATAGGCTTGTAAAAGAGAGCGAGAGGAAAGCTCGTGACTTGGACCAAGTGAAGTGCATCCAGGATGAGGAGGGTGACGTGTTGGTGGATGAGACTTCCATTAAGCTAAGGTGGCAAGCTTACTCTTAATTGAAAAAGGCGATAGAGATATTGACCTGAGTGAGTTGGCACACTCTGATAGTCATCGAGATCTTGGTTATTGCAGGCGTTTCAGAGCTGAGGAGGTTAGATGTGCTATTAGTAGGATGAAGAGAGGGAAGGTGATCGGACCCGATGAGATTCCGGTAGACTTTTGGAAGAGCATGGTCAAGGATGGTATGGAGTGGCTGACTGAGTTCAATGCTATTATGAAATGGCTAAGATGCTCGATGAATGGAGGAGTACAATGGTTTCATTGTACAAGAACAAGGGTGATATTCAAAATTACAACAATTATAGGGGTATCAAGTTGTTAAGCCACACTATGAAGGTCTGGGAGAGAGTGGTGGAAATGAGGGTGAGAAAAGGAGTGTCTATTTCAAAAAATATATTCGGATTCATGCCGGGGCGGTTGACTATTGAAGCAATTCATCTTGTTCGGAGATTAGTGGAGAAATATAGGGAAAGAAAGAAAGACCTTCATATGGTGTTCATTGATCTCGAGAAGGCCTATGACAAAGTTTTGAGAGATGTCCTATGGAGGTGTCTGGAGACGAAAGGTGTTCCAATGGTGTATATTTGGGTGATAAAGGACATGTATGATAGAGCCAAAACTTAGGTAAGAACGATGGGAAGAGATTCTGAGTATTTTTCTGTTGAGATGGGACTTCATCAAGGATCTGTGTTGAACCCTTTTCTTTTTTTCTTAGTTATGGATGAGTTGACACGGTCTATTCAGGAGGAGGTCCCATGATGTATGCTATTTGCAGATGATATAGTTCTGATTGATGGGACTCGGGCTAAGGTTAATGATAGATTGGAGGTTTAGAGACATACTCTGGAATCTAAAGGGTTCAAACTGAGCATGACCAAAATAGAATAATTGGAGTGCAAATTCAGTACGGTGAGGGATGAAGCAGACATTGAAGTGAGGCTTGCCACTCAAGCTATTCCTAAGAGAGAGGACTTTAAATACCTTGGGTCTATCATTCAGAGTAGTGGCGATATCGATGATGGTGTCACACATCGTATTAGGATAGCATGGACGAAGTGGAGGCTTGCCTTTGGAGTATTGTGCGATAAGAAGATACCACCTAAATTTAAAGGTAAGTTTTACAGAATGGTGGTTAGATCGTCTTTGCTATATGAGGTGGAGTGTTGGCCTATCAAAAACTCAAATGTTCAGAAGATGCAGGTCATGGAGATGAGGATGCTGAGATGATGTGTGGACATACCAGGAGTGATAAGATTAAGAATGAGACCATTCGAGAGAAGATAGAGGTGGCCTCTGTGGCTGACAAGATGAGAGAAACGAGACTACGATGTTGTGGACATGTGTATAGAGGGATTATCGATGCTCCTGTTAGGAGGTGCGAGATGTTGGATTTATGGGTTACACTGAGGGGTAGAGGTAGACCAAAGAAGTATTGGGGGGAGGTGGTCAGACAAGATATGGCGAAATTTATCTCAGGACATGATCTTAGATAGAAAGAAGTGCCGGTCGAGTATTAGGGTAGTAGGCTAATAGGCTAGTAGGGGTAGGTTGATGTCTAGCCTTGTAATATAGTAAGTTAGTAGGATTTAGTCTATGTTGCTCGAACTCTTCAGAAATGTTGACGGGTGTGTGTCGGATCCTCTAGAAATAGTGCATTTTTGAAGGATCCGACACGGGTGTGGCAACATTTTTGGAGAGTTCGAGCAACTTAGGGTTTAGTCGTGCCTTTATATCCTGTGTTGTCAGTATCCGTCGTATATTTGTTATTTTACATACTATCATTAGTCGTTTTCTTTTTTTCTTTCCTTTCCCTTTTTTTCCATATCTAGTATTTTCTACTTATGGGGCTTGTTATTTGAGGCGAGGGTTTTTCGGAAACAACCTCTCTATCTCTATGAGGTAGTGGTAAGGTCTGCGTACATTTTACCCTCCCCAGACCCCACTTGTGGGATTCCACTAGGTATGTTGTTGCTTTCTTTTCTATAGTATTTTCTCCATAGTTTTTAGTCTTGTATTTATCAACTTTACTATTTTTATTGTTGGTACTTCTCTTTTCTATAATTATTTTTCCATAGCCTTTACTCTTGTATTTGTTAAACTCGTTTATGGAAATACTTTTCTTTAGTTGAGAATCTAGCGGAATCTCTTTATCTCACACAAGATTAGGGGTAAGGTCTATGTATGCCCAGGGCGGAGCTACCCTTGCTTGAGGAGTGTCAAGCAACACCCTTCACTGGAAAATTACGTCGTATAGATAGGTCAAATTTTTATTTTATCTCCGTATATATTAATGTTGATGCCTCTTGACACAAGATAAAGAGTTACACAATGGTTAAGGGGCTGTAGGTCTCAATTATCTGGTGTTTTATCCTGGCTCAAGTTTTTACTTCAGCGTGTTTTTTTTTCTTCCATTTTTAGACAACTGATTATGTTGTCTAATTTTGACACCCCTCAATGAAAATCCTGGCTCCACCACTGTGTATACCCCGTCCTCTCCAGACCTTATGGGATCACACTTAACTTGTGGGATTATATTGGATATGTTGTTTAAATTCATTTCTTAAATATGGTTGAAATTCTTTATCAAGCATAAAAAGGTAACCTAGGGTACTAAGCTACGTTATGCATAGGGACCTGGTAAAGCCAGCTCACATTGGATCTATTATGTTGCTACCTTAGCGTGTGTTTGCAAGAAATTTCCATGGATTGAACCCGTGTTATCCTGGTCACACGGTGGGTCTTACCGTTGTGTCAAGACTCCTCCATTGATCAAGCTTATTATTTTGTTTGAAGTAAATACGTGGACATATATTGAAATAGAAAGATGAATTTCTCTATTGACATTTTGATATTAGAACTTGATATGTAATTGAGCAAGACAGCCTGTCAGACTTCTTTAATTCTGCACCTTGACAGTAAATTATTTTTGCTATTACATTTCATAATGCACATTCTACATCCCACAGCATTCACTTGATGATGGATGCAGTAAAATACATATTTACTGATCAATCATATACATACAGAAATACACGCACATATATAGACATGCCTATATTTATAAATTGAATTGCAGTTTGCCTAGCAGCTAGTGAGTTGACCAGTTACTGAATAATGAGGTTGAGAGATAGGTTTAAAATTTTTACTCCTCTAGGGGAGATCATGGATCATTATACCTCAACTTTTTTAATAACTTCAGGCAAGAAAATTGTCTGTTCTGAGAAATGTGGGGGTAGTTCCACCCAATCATTGAGTGCTCAATCTGGAAGTTTGGGCTGGTTAGTAGAATTGGCTTGAATATTCCATCAAGACAAGTTTCTTTGTCATGACTGTCACAAGAAAAAAAAGAAAGAACAAGTATATTTTATCCCATCCCAAGATAAGGATAGTTTTATGCTCCCATTAAAGTGGAAAGAAAGGAGAAATTGGATAGCTATATCCTAATCTATGAGCTTAGGCATAAGATGGAAGAAATAGAAATACTTGTCACATGGGGAGGGGGAGCTCAGGCATAAGATGGAAGAAGTAGAAATACTTGTGTCAACTGGGGGGGAATGAAAGAAAGGTGTGGAAAAATAAATAGGATAAATTTTACTTGTTCTGATTCATTTGTTGGACAGATCATTCCTGCTTGCATTTGGTGGAGAGTGTGGAAAGAAAGGAATGGTAGACATTTTAAGGGCGCTAGCAGTTCTATCCAGAAAATTAGGATGAATTGTCTTAGCTTGTTCTTTTTTTGGTGTAAACAGAATATGTGGAGTGACGTAGTAGAGTTAGTATATTGATTTGGCAACGTAAAATTGTATAGGGGTTCTGGGCAGGGGTTTAAGCACCCTTTCAATGCTTGTAAAGTTTCTAACTTAGTGCCTTTTTCTGGGGTGGCTAAGTTGCACCCTTTCAATGCTTGTAAAGTTTCCAACTTAGTGCCTTTTCCTGGGGTGGCTTAACGTTTTACTGCATAGAACTGTTGTCTCCAAAAAAAAAAAAAAACAAGAAGAGAACCATGTTCTGATTCATACTGTGATAATCAGACTTGGCCTGATTATTGATATCAATGACTTGAGTGCACTGTGATTTATGGATTTCTAAGTGAAGCACTTGCTTGTATTCTATTCTAGAGTTTGGTTCCTGTTAGCAGGTTGGTTTGTATATCAATCTTTTTGGGTGTAATTGGGACTCTAGGTTTATTCTTTCATTATCATTTTTGTGGAAGGATCTAATTCTTAAGAGAATAGTTTGGACTTTGGAGATATTGAGCAAATTCATGCTTTTGGAATTCTGAAGATATGAAGTTTGGAGAGGTGAATGCATGCTGAATGAATGTGAACTGTCTCATCGGCTCTGAAATAAGTTCATGGATAGAGGGAAGCCTGTTTGAACTGTGGCCCACTAGAATTATAATCAGATGAAATCTTTTGATGACGGAACAATTATCTAGATTTTGAGCTCATTTCTTGGAAATAGTATTATGTGAGTGTGGACGTAATTATCCTTAAAAAATACATTTCTTGGTGCATAGTCTTGGATGTTTATAATTCTGATGTCCAGGTTAATGCTTTCTATGGCTGGTAATGTGTGCCTTAATAGATAACCATTTTTCTTTATAATTGTACTTCCACTGGAAATGGGCATTTTACATCTACATAAATGTAGTTGGTTGTCTTCAATTGAGTGTGCTCCCAGCCGATGTTTCTCACAAAGAATTTGTTATTTGTTTAGCTTTTTGCAGGATGAAGATTATAACTTACAGCTAAATCACTGAAGATTTTGTGAGGAACATTCCCATTTGAAGCTCTCATTGACTGGAATATCAAGTTATTGAAACGACCAATTTTTCCCGTCATGTTGAGATTATGTGATCAATTCCTCCTTATAGATAATTTCATAAATTTGCTCTTGCTATCAGTATATACCATGTTACTGCCAAGCGTAGTTAAATCTTGAAGGCCATCTTCCCCTTGTTCATCAAGAGGAGCACTTTGTGTTTTGAGAAACATTGGTTTGCCATCATTTAGACCCATCAACTTTGCAGCTATCTTTCTAGATGTCAATTTTCTTTTGCCAGTGAGAACCAACATGTACGACTAGGGTGCCTCAAGTATACCTCCATAAATTCAACATTCTCCCTCAGTTCTGATTTGGGTGTAAAATTGGTGGATAGCTTGCTTCTAAATGATGCTGTCAAGTATTGGCCTCTATTTCAAAAGCGGTAGCATGAGTGAAATAATTGTTTTCACATTTTTCGGTCATGGTGCTCTTTTTAAACTGTATGAATTGTTCTCGAGTTCGAAAAAGTTTAAAACTTTGTTAGATTTACTTATTTCAATCATCATACATATTTACAATACTTATACTATTGTTATTTCACTTATGGTATCATTTTTAAAAGGGAAAAAAACTTCCCTATACATTTTAAGAGGTTTTATTACATGAAAATATCACAAAAAATATTTATCATCAAATGTCAACATTTTTTTTACAAAGATGTACATATATGGAGAAAAAGTTAAAAAAAAAATGAAAGAAAATCAATATCAATCAATAAAAAAGTGCCAATAAAAGTTTAAAAAAAAAAAAAAAAAAAAGAAAAGCAAACATGTGGCAATTAACAAGGTGCAATAAATGCATCTTGTGTGGATAGTGACTTTGCGTATTGGGAAATGTCCAAAAATTTGCACATAGATGAAAAAATGTCGACTGCATAGTACTTCTAATTAAAGTCCCTATATTTTCTCTCTTCATTTAATGGTAACAATGATATTGTTTATGGACAATAAATTGGAAATATTATATATTTATATATCATGTAATAACCAATGAACTAAATTATATCCTCTTTTGTTTATGTCTATTTTTTTATTAAATGCTTATATTCAATGTGGGAAAAGTTAGTGGAAACTTCTTCGAAGTTTTTCTTTGAAGACTAACAACCAAAGTGATACACAATAATCTCTTTGTTGAGTTTGAGTTCAGTATCGTTTGATTATGGATTGTGTCTCCATTTTAATTCAACATAATGGTAAATGGGATGTAAAAGGTTTGTTTTCCGTCTCTTTTTTTTAATAAAAAAAATGTATTTGTCCTTCAATTATTAACTAACTTTGTTTGAGCATGTATTAAATTTGTGCATGTTTTTTTATAGTGGATGATGCATAATAATAATTATTTTTTGTTGGCAAAATGGTATGTGGTACATAATATTCATTTTTTTAGTGCTCACCTATTGAAAAATTCTGATTTACGTATGTATAAAATATAAATGTGAATA